>JBBGZY010000420.1:2452500-2696902 GCA_037952925.1 Lithobates clamitans | reverse complement strand
GGAGAGAGAGGAGAGAGAGAGAGAATATTGGCAATTCACTGGGTCATGTAGCAAGAATGCCATCAATGTTGTGCATATTACCGAGGATCAGAGTTAACTATTATACTCAGTGTTATTGGCCTTTGTGTAAGCTAAACTGTACAGTCCCGCCCCTTAGGGTTGTATAAAATGTCAAAAAGGTAACTATAATGGTGTTGCCTCAATATTTATTTTTTTACGTTTATAAGTGGGAGAGAGAGAGGAGAGAGAGAGAGAGAGAGAGAGGAGAGAGAGAGAGAGAGAGGAGAGAGAGAGAGAGAGAGAGAGAGAGAGAGAGAGATGAAGGGAGAGAGATGAAGGGGGGGAGATGGAGGGGGAGAGAGAGAGAGAGAGAGAGAGAGATGGGAGGGAGAGAGAGATGGGGGGAGAAAGCGAGCGAGAGATGGGGGAGGGGGGAGATGGGGGGGGGGAGAGAAAGGGGGGAAGAGAGATGGGGGGAAGAGAGATGGGGGAAAGAGAGAAGGGGGGGGGGGGGAGAAGTATAAGGCCATTTTCATCAAAGCAATCACGATTAGCATGGTATAATAAACAGAAATAAAACCTATGCACTATTCATATTTACATGTATGAATTAAAAATCATTTTAGACCTCAATAAAGAATATATATAAAAAAAATAATAGAAAATATATCCAAAATAGAACTCCCCAACAGTTCTAATCCAACCCACTTTATAAAATAAATAAAATTTAAAAAAAGGTTCACATTAAAAATAATTTTGTGCAATATTACTCTGCTTTAAGAAAATACAATCGATTAACTGAGAACATGTGCTGCCTTCCGAATGACCTCACTGAATACTGGGCAACTTTGAGTGTTAGGAAAAGGAGCGTGTTAAGGAAATTTACACAGAAACATCCGAGCATGGAAAGAGCAGTGTAGAGTTTATATAACAAGTCGTTAAGCATTTCATATACAAGTACTGCAGTGCAGAGAAATGAACGCACAGAGTCAGGGCAAGACAGAGGGGGCACAAGGGGAATATGGTAATAAGGGCTAATCAGCCAATTCCTGGAAGACAGTGAGACCTTCAAACAACTTGTCTGAAGCTCCAGAAGTGCTCACGTTTCCAATCCCACTTTTGCACAGCAGTAACGGCACCCTAATGCCACTTTTTCAAACACACCGGTGTTGCAGCCTGCCACAATGCTTGGTATTGCACTACCCCCGCTTTGGGGGCTTACTGCTAAAAATAGTGCATGCACCTATTTTTGTGTGTGTTGGGCAGCCATTCCAATGCCCATACGTAACTTAAATTAATGCACATCCACACAATTAAAGGTGCTTTAAAGTTGGTCTAAAAAAACCTCCTCTGGGCAGCAGCCCCCCAATACTTCCCTGAGCCCCATCTCGATCCAGTGATGTGCACAAGAGCCTCAGCTCTCAGGGAACTCTCACTTCTCATTGGCTCGGGCAGCAGTCCCTTCAGCTCCCGGGGGAGATGTCCTCCGCTGACCCTTGCCTGGGATCAGTCTCTGAAGCCAATCGTCTGACTAGTAAGTATGGGATGAACAGTTTAGGCTTCGGGCTCTTGTCCAATCATAACCTATACTCCAATATATACTATTTGTTTTTACAGATATCAGATATGCACATCAGCCCCTGATGAAGCGAGGAAAGCTCGCGAAACATGTTGGGTTAGAGATGTATTATGCATATCTGCACTACATATACTTTGTGATGTTACAATTTTATGGCTATGTTTAGAGGACTATTATGCTATGTTGCTTTTTTCTGTAATCCATGCTCATGTTCTTTGTTGGATGATCTGGTTACCAATCAAAAAAACTGTTACCCTTTTTACTCATATTTGTTTACCCTTGATCACCATGACCACTTCAATTAAAGTCCCAGGGGCGACTGTTGTTTCTCTGCTACATATATAGGGATGGAGGTGAATATATATGCATTCATTTTTATATTATCTCCTCCTCCTATTATTTACAGTCCCGCTATAAGTTGCTGATCACTGCCATTGCTAGTAAAAATAAAAGTTCCAGTATATATACACCGTCATTTATAGACTAAGTTTCACGCAAACCAATTAATATACACCTATTGGGATTTTTTTTTTTTTTTTACATACACATATATATATATATATATATATATATATATATATATATATATATATATATATATATATATATATATATATATATATATATATATTTATATATTTCTTCTTCAAAATTGTCAGTCTTTTTTCATTTCAGTGCAAAAAAAAAACCCCAGTGGTGATCAAATATCACCAAAAGAAACCTTTATTTTTGTGAAAAAAAGTTAATTTGTGTAGAAGTGTTGCATGACCGAGCAATTGTCAGTTAAAGTAGCACAGTGCCAAATAGCAAAAAATGGCCTGGTCACGAAGGGGGTAAAATCTCCTGGAGGTCAAGTGGTTACGTTCGTTTTGGTACTCACTTTTGTTGCCAGCAGTTTAGACATTAATGGCTGTGTGTTGAGTTATTTTGAGGGGACAGCAAATTTACACTGTTATACAAGCTGTACACTCACTACTTTACATTGTAGAAAAGTTCATTTCTTCAGTGTTGTCACATGAAAAGACAGAAGAAAATATTTACAAAAATGTGAGGGGTGTACTCACTTTTGTGGGATACTGTGTATTTATCTTGTTATCTTAATTCCCTGCATTAGGGTAAAAAATGTTCAGGTAACTGAGCTATTGCTTTCTTCACCCCCCCTGCCAGAACACAGTGGTTGAGAGAGCTGATCGAATGCCGATCGGCAGACCTTTTTCAGTTCTGCCCCTTCGACAGAAGCCGGACGTTTGGCTGGCTTCTGTCGGACCGCCTGCTGTACACACATGCCGAATGTCAGCGGGTTCCGATAATGTCCGATATTCAGCCCGTATGTACGGCCCTTTATACTCATCTGAGCCCTCACCCGATCCAGCGCTGTGCCCATTTGTAGCGCCTATCCCCACTCTCACAGGGTTTACTGAGGCAGTGGGAGCTTTAAATCCTGCGACAAGCCATGCCGTCTGTCTCTATGGCTCAGGATTGAGCTTGCAGGTGTGCCACCATAGGAAGCCACTTCCTATGGCGGCAGACCCAGAAGAGAGACAGCAGCATACCCCAGAAGAGGAGAATCAGGGCCTCTCTGTGCAATTCCATTGCACTGAACAGATAGGTATATCATGTTTAAACTTTACAATCACTTTCAGTTCTGGTTCACATAGGTGCTATGCGGGAACATTGCAAATCCAATGCCATATGTGAACTGCTGGGAGTGTCAATACAATGTTAATGACACCTCCATTTCAGCTTGCATATCGCACTGCGAACTGACAGTTCGGACATTAATCGCATCGCATGGGTGTTCACACCCATGCAATCAGATTCTGATGCGGACCAAAAAAAAGGGTCCTGTGCGAGTTTGGTCCGAATGCGATGCAGATTTAGCCATACTCTCTTTATGGCTGAAATCGCATCGTACGGACATCGCATGTGATTTGCACTGCTGTGCGCACCTTTGTGAACCGGCAGTCAGTAACAACAAGGTCATTACCGAATCAGGCTCAGGTCAGGCTGACAGAGGAACAGCGAAGCCCAATCACTGTGCAGCACTACTTAAAAAAAGGAAGCAGAGGCTGCCCATGTGAATGATAAACAATGGCTGACCCATATATGTGTGCAGTTTCCAAATATACTCAGAAATGGCTTTTGAAGCATTAGCACAGACTGATTAGATTATCCACTATAAAATAAACCTGAAAAAAGGATGACATTTTCCTTTAAAAAGAGTCAAAGGAACCTTTCTTCACAGATGAAATGGAGACGGAGACAGGAAACATGAAAAGGAAAAAATTTAAGCAAAAAAAAAAAACACAGGCATGCTGAAGATTGCATAAAGCGAGGACTGAATATCAATACAAAATACAGATGGAGGAATACATTAGAAGCTGCCGCCCGGGCCGGCTGTCAGAACGGCTTATAATCTCTCTGGGTGTCTCCCTGGAACAAAGCAGCAGGTACAATGTCCCTATTGTGGGATGTGGGCTTGTGGGTTCAGGTTGGGCCAGACCTTACACACCTGCATTTGCTGCTTCTGTGCTTCTTAAAGGGCACCTGTCAGGAGAGAACTATAGAGGCTGTCTGTTGCTGAGAAGACTTGTTGCCTGGCTGTCATGCTGATCCTCATTATTAGGGTTTACATACCCTTAAAAGCCCGTCTAAACCCAACAACAAATGTCGATAGTATTCCTTAGTCCTTAGATGTGGTGGCTGCATTCGTTTTCTTTTTCACACCTTTTTTCTGTTTATTATAACCTGGTAATCCTGTCCTAGGGTGATAATCGTACAGAGCAGTGTGGTTAATGCTAGTAAGGGTGTGTGTTAGGACTACATAACACCTCCCTCTTCTCCATAACAGAGTGAAGTGTTACGTAGTCCACAATGATAGCAGGGAACAATGCTAACAAGTAACAGTTCAGGGAAGTTCAGGGACAGACAGTAAGCGATCAGCTCACAAGATTTCTTGGCTGGATTTGTTTGCACTTGTCAATCAGATATAATAAAACACTTTCAATGATATATTTAACCACTTGATCGCCAGAAGATTTACCCCCATCATGACCAGGCCATTTTTTGTGATACTGCACTGCGTTACTTTAACGGACAATTGCGCAGTTGTGCGACGCTGTACCCAAATAAAATTTGTCAATTTTTTCCCTACAAATAGAGCTTTCTTTTGGTGGTATTTGATCACCTCTGCGTTTTTTGTTTTTTTTTGTTTATAGTGCAAAAAATAAGACCCACCATTTTGAAAAAAATAAATATTTTTCACTTTCTGCTATAAAACACATCCAATAAAAAAATGTCCCAAAAAAAAATTCCCAAAACGTATTCTGCTACATATTTTTGGTAAAAAAAAAAAAATCCAAAGAGTATATTAATTAGTTTACAAGAACGTTAAACCATCTACAAACTATGGGATATACAGTGGGGACGGAAAGCATTCAGACCCCCTTACATTTTTAACTCTGTTATATTGCACCATTTGCTAAAATCATTTAAAGTTCATTTTTTTTCCTCATTAATGTACACACAGCACCCCATATTGACAGAAAAACACAGAATTGTTGACATTTTTGAAGATTTATCAAAAAAGAAAAACTGAAATATCACATGATCCTAAGTATTCAGACCCTTTGCTGTGACACTCATATATTTAACTCAGGTGCTGTCCATTTCTTCTGATCATCCTTGAGATGGTTCTACACCTTCATTTAAGTCCAGCTATGTTTGATTATACTGATTGGACTTGATTAGGAAAGCCACACACCTGTCTATATAAGACCTTACAACTCACAGTGCATGTCAGAGCAAATGAGAATCATGAGGTCAAAGGAACTGCCTGAAGAGCTCAGAGACAGAATTGTGGCAAGGCACAGATCTGGCCAAGGTTACAAAAAAAATTCTGCTGCACTTAAGGTTCCTAAGAGCACAGTGGCCTCCATAATCCTTAAATGGAGGACGTTTAGGATGACCAGAACCCTTCCTAGAGCTGGCCGTCTGGCCAAACTGAGCTATCGGGGGAGAAGAGCCTTGGTGAGAGAGGTAAAGAAGAACTCAAAGATCACTGTGGCTGAGCTCCAGAGATGCAGTCGGGAGAAAGTTGTATTAAGTCAACCATCACTGCAGCCCTCCACCATTCGGGGCTTTATGGCAGAGTGGCCTGACGGAAGCCTCTCCTCAGTGCAAGACACATGAAAGCCTGCATGGAGTTTACTAAAAAAAAAACACCCGAAGGACTCCAAGATGGTGAGAAATAAGATTCTCTGGTCTGATGAGACCAAGATAGAACTTTTGGGCCTTAATTTTAAGCGGTATGTGTGGAGAAAACCAGGCACTGCTCATCACCTGTCCAATACAGTCCCAACAGTGAAGCATGGTGGTGGCAGCATCATGCTGTGGGGGTGTTTTTCAGCTGCAGGGACAGGACGACTGGTTGCAATCGAGGGAAAGATGAATGCAGCCAAGTACAGGGATATCCTGGACAAAAACCTTCTCCAGAGTGCTCAGGACCTCAGACTGGGCCGAAGGTTTACCTTCCAACAAGACAATGACCCTAAGCACACAGCTAAAATAACGAAGGAGTGGCTTCACAACAACTCCGTGACTGTTCTTGTTTGGCCCAGCCAGAGCCCTGACTTAAACCCAATTGAGCATCTCTGGAGAGACCTAAAAATGACTGTCCACCAACGTTTACCATCCAACCTGACAGAACTGGAGAGGATCTGCAAGGAGGAATTGCAGAGGATCCCCAAATCCAGGTGTGAAAAACTTGTTGCATCTTTCCCAAAAAAGACTCATGACTGTATTAGATCAAAAGGGGCTTCTACTAAATACTGAGCAAAGGGTCTGAATATTTTATGTGATATTTCAGTTTTTGTTTTTTAATAAATCTGCAAAAATGGCAACAATTCTGTGTTTTTCTGTCAATATGGGGTGCTGTGTGTACATTAATGAGGAAAAAAAATGAACTTAAATGATTTTAGCAAATGGCTGCAATATAACAAAGAGTGAAAAATTTAAGGGGGTCTGAATACTTTCCTTCCCCACTGTAATAACGGAATTTTAATTTTTTTTATACTAGTAATGGCGGCGATCAGCGACTTATAGCAGGACTGCAATATTGTGGCAGACAAACTGACACTTTGCAGGGACCAGTGGCACCAATACAGTGATCTGTACTAATGACACTGGCTAAGAAGAGGTTAAACATCTAGGGTGATCAAAGAGTAAGTGTGCCTAGCCAGTGTTTTTGTGTCCCTTTTACTAAGGGAAGAGATGGATTTTGTCCCCTGCTTTGCAGGAACACAAAATCCATCCCGTCCCCCCTGTCAGAATGAAGATCGATCTGTGTATTTTATCGATGATCGGTGGGTGCCCGAGGACATCCAGTGCCCGGCACCTGCAGATCGGCTTCTGCTGTGAATAAACTTCCCCCCAGGTATAGTGTAGAGTCATCTTTAGCAGTACAACTGCTATGGGGTGATCTTTAAGTGGTTAATAGATGAAAAGGGAGAAAACAATAGCATTTTATTATTAACATACTTTAAAGGCAATGAAACAGATTTGTGCTTGGCCAGCATCTGGTGGGAATTAGTAGGTCAGTGAAAAGAGCTAGTATGGCTGCTGTAGAACTACAGAGACAAGCAAATCCAATAAAGTGAGAAAAGAATCCGAGAGTCTTGTGCAGCGACTCACCCATTAATGATTTCCTTGTTCTCGGCCCTGATAAAATGCTCCTCGGGGGTTAGGATGCAGAGAGAGTACTTCTGGCCAGTGCGGCTCTCCGCGTCTATAACGTCCGTGCATTGGTTCATGTTTATGGTCCCCTGAGGGAGGGTAGTAGGCTGCAAGAGAACAAACACACTGAGTATATCTCAAGAGCTTCAAACAAAAAAAATAAATAAATACAAAAACAAAATGCAACAAATGTAACAAACACATATGATACATAGAGAAAAGATTTCTGCTGTTATGTTATAAAAAATGTAAAAAAGATAAGCACCGGGGGGGGGGCCTAGAATGGCAATAATAGATGTAGCTTCTAGATGGGGAAAGAACCAAATCAATAGATGCAAAGGTTATGAATCTGTTTATACCCTGTGCAGAGAGCGGAGCTGTGGGAGGGGCCCAGCAAGCCCCACCCACTACAGGCTGTCTGCAGAAAACTACAAGAGGGGCGGAGACAAAACCAGTCACTCTGCACAAGGAGAGAGAGCAGCAGTGAGCGGTCTTTATTGCAGGAAGATCCTGCACAAAGGGGAATTCAAACACTGGATTCCACAGATCTAGAAGAAATACACAAAGCACACCTATATATATATATATATATATAAAATACATATATAAAATACATATATATATATATATATATATATATAATTATAACGCACATACAGATCTACTTTTAGCTGATCTCCTTGCATTGCAACTCTGCATTAGTCAGTGGTAAATGTGGTATACACCATAAACAATCGCCCGATACTAGTTAGTTTCCACAATCCATGACTTAACTGCACAGTTCACACAAATACATTTTAAATTCAAACTGTAGCACTGAGTAATTTTTTACCATCACTGTCCAGTGATGTCACCGGACTCCCTCTTTCCCTTTGTTAGCAGAAGGAGGCACTTGGGGAAGGGGGGAAAAGTCTGGTGACGTCGATGTCCGTGACGTCACCGGATCTCCGACGTAACTCCCTGAAGCCGGCGGAGAGGCGAGTACCGATGAAAAGAATTTTGATCGATCAAAAAAAATAACGATTAATCGAGGAATTAATCGTTAATTTCCACAAAAAATAAATTTATAATTAAATATTAATATATTTTTTTATTATTATATTCTATATAAATATAAACAAATATAGAAGAAAATTATATCCTGGCAAACTTGTGAGTGGTAATTGTGCCAAGAAATAAGTGAAATTCCTTAATAATTAACTCTTTATATCAGATTTGGTCATCAAGGTGCAAGCAGCATGTTCTGTTACACAATACATGATAAAAAGGGAAAAGGTTGCATATTTTTAGGAAGTACATGGTTTTTATAGCATAGTTTATTCGTTTTTTTGTTGTTTTTTTTTTTAAAAATGACAAAATGACATGCTTTTACTCAGACTGGTTGGCATTTCTCCCTCAACTCATTGATCTGTGTTCAGTGCTCTGTGTGTTCGTAAACACATAACTCTGTGCTGTGATTGGGACAGTCGATCAGCAGGTATACAGCCAAAATCATTGGCTGTATCCTGCTGACAAACTCGTGCTGTGTCCAATCACAGCACAGATCAGCAGGGGGCACGTGCACCTGAAAACGAGGAGTGGATGGCCGCTCACTAGCTGGTGCATTACATGCCTTTCATACTCACTCACTAGATTAGTCTTCTGTATTTTGCAAAAAACCTGGCTGATCTTGCTGCTCTTTATCTCCCCCTTCTGTTCATATCCCCAGTGAACCTAGGGATTTTGCAGCTGTGGTGGTAACGCTGCTCAGTTTTCAGTGAGTTTCTATGCTAAGCATTTCCTCCCCATCTCATCTGAGCAGCCCATGTGACTATAGAGTCACACATGTGGGTGAATACAAAGTGGTAAATGACAGCCCATTCCCTCCCTCCTCCTCCATGCCCACTAACCAGCTAAACACATTGGGGGTGGGATATTACATGTAGATTGATGGAGGCTTCACCTCCCTCTTATTCTAAGACCCAGGCTGGAGGGGTGCGACACAGCCTGTGACTGACAGAAATCCACCCACACCATGTTTTTACCAAAAAAATAATACAAATTTGATTTAAAATTTATAATTGTGTGACGATTTAAAAGTTTATTTTTTTTTTTTTTTTTACTCTATTTCAAAAGCTGTTTTTTTTTTTTTTTGAACATATGACCAGCAGCAGAAGACAAGAGACTTCTCCTGCTTATTTTTTTCCTGCAGACAGGCTGGGAAAAATCTGGGTCATGTGACAGCTGTATATCTATTAGGAAAAGGGTACTTAGGGTTTTTTTAATTATTATTAAAATAATTACAGTGCCATCATTCATACACAGAAATAGAAGGGACAATGTAAACTAAACAGCGTGTTTTTACCATTCACTTTAAGCTGGCCATATACTACTGAAATTTTGTTCATTTGTTTTGTTTTAAGAACCTTTGTTCGATTTTCTGGCGGTTGAAGGATACGTAAAGGTTTGTTTAAAAAAACCAAAAAACCTGTCATACTTACCTCCTCTGTGCAGTTGGTTTTGCACAGACTGGCCCGATCCTCCTCTTCTGGGGTCCCTCAGCGGCGTTCCTGGCTCCTCCTCTTCTCTAGTGCCCCGTTGGGGAGCCGCTCCAACAGACAGCAGTACTCGCCCCCGCCCCCCCGCGTCCTTGGATTTGATTGACAGCAGTGGGAGCCAATGGCTGCGCTGCCCGCCATATATGGGGTAAGTGCTTCGCACCCAACCGACCGGACCCCAAAAAAAATTACCACCGGCCGCCACTGCTTCAAATGCCCTGTACACACGAGTGGAATGTCCGACATAAGAAGTCCGACGGAAGCTTTTCATCGTCTATTCCGATCGTGTATAGGCCTCATCGGACTTCTTTTTTCAAAAATTCTGACGGACCTAGAAATGGAACATGTTCTAAATATTTCCGACGGAACCAATTCCTATTGGGAAAAACGATCGTCTCTATGCTGTTCCGACGGACCAAAAACGACGCATGCTCTGAAGCAAGTACGAGATGGAAGCTATTGGCTACTGGCTATTGATCTTCTTTTCTAGTCCCGTCGTAAGTGTTGTACATCACCGCAATCTGGACGGTCAGGCTTTGGGTTGACCGTGTGTAGGCAAGACCGCTTGAATGGAATGCTGTCGGAGAAACCTTCCGAGTTTATTCCGACGGCTAAACCGGTCGTGTGTACGCGGCATAACATTAAATGTGGTTATTGTTTGGGACGTTCTACTTTTGAATGACATTCATCAAGTCATTGAATGTACGGAGAATATTCGTACAAACATTTGTTTAAAAATCTACTAAGCATACTGTTTGAGGGCATGTCCCAGTGTTCTTGATCTTGGTTTTATATTGAAAACCCTGCTCTCCTGAACCTCACTCACACTCTTCATGTATTTAAAGGCCGTCTCTCCTTTTCTTTCCTCAAGACATTTCCTCTATTAAAAACAAAAAAAATGACTTTATAAATAGACGTTATGGGAGAGGTAGTGCTTCAAACATTTACTCATCTGTTTGTGTTACTGATTACAGGGTAAGGGTAAGAAGCACCATATAGAATGAAAGGTTTCACCCATATGGAGCCTGGTAGGGGGCGGTTGGTGTCCTCACACTAAATTACAGGGCAGGTAAAATAGATAAGGTTATAAAGAACATTGCTACGCAAACTAATAAAGAAGACGGCAAGGTAATGACCAATTAGAGGCCATCTCAGCACAGTTACTCTGCACCAATCTTCTCTACACTGAGGAGAACGCGGATGATGTGTCTCGCAAACAAGAGAAGAAACCGGGCAAACCGGTTTTATTGAATTGTACCAGATGCTACAAGTCTGTGTCATGCATGAGAGGCACTACAGAGGGCTGCGCATTCCCGATGCCTTGTTGTATCACACGATGCCTTGCTTCCAGGAAAAGGTCAATGCTGGGGAAAGCTGCAGAGTGTACAAAGCCTGCGGGGCCGCTCTTCTCTCACACTAGAGCAGCCAAGAACCCGGGCTGTACTCCTGCAGACCCCACTTGGAAAGGAAACCCGGGCTGAATGACAAAAAGTTCACCCTGTGCAGGGGGAGTAGGAAAAGAGCAAGACAGGGAGGCAGAGAGCGGGGAATAAAGCCCTCATTATTGTAATCCAACTCACAGGCCTCAGAGCACGAGAGATGAAAGACTGCTGAATGATTCCTGCTTACACGACGCTAGAGAAAGGGCTGTGGGGGGCTTCATCCGGGGTTTCTGCTCCACGCCATCTCCAGAATTAGAAGCTGCAACATTTACAGAGACTTATGAAAATACGAATTATTTGATGGCATTTGCTTTTTACTGTATTGATAACGAAACAAAGATATATTATTTAAGAAATATGATAAGCTACCCCAAATGGTCAATGCATATGTAGACCCTCCGAAACCATTAAGTTCAGGTGTCTCCAGTGAAGGGCACTGTTATCACAACATCGTACATTGTAGACACTGGTTTCCTTCCAACCTTGTGGTAGCAGTTTGGTGGAAGTTCTTTTCGGTTCCAGCCTGACTGAACTCCTGTATGCAAGGCCAGTCCCTTAAGGACAAGGTTTGGTGTGGAGGAACTTGAGTGCCCTACACAAAGCCCTGACCTCAACTCTACTGAATGTTTTTATGATGAATTGGAATAAGCCAGATACGCTCAGCCAACATCTAGACATGGTTTAATGAGTTTGGTGTGGAGGAACTTGAGTATCCTGAACTAAGCCCCGACCTCAACCCACTGAACATCTTTGGAATGAATTGGTACGAGCCAGGTCCTCTCATCCACAGTCCATCTTCCGCACACATTTCTGGAATAAACTCTAAAAGTATTCGGTGCTGTAGCAACAGCCAGCTGGATACTGGAACCTGTGCGATATGTAGATATTCGCCAACACACCAAGGATCATCAACTTCATCCAAACGTTTTTTTATTCAAAGAATGATCACATCACAAAATGGTGTAGTGCAACGTTTCGGAGCCACGCAGGACCCCTTCGTCAGGCATATATATTTTCTGATATGTACACAAATCATGCATTCTGTATGCAGACCAACTAATCGGCTGACCAACTAATCGATTATGAAAATAGTTAACAACTAATCGTCGTCAATTAATCGATTAGTTGTTTCGGCCCTACACTGAATACCTTTGGGATGAATTAGAACGAGCCAGGTCTTCTCATCCAACATTACCATAAAGACATTGTTTGATGAGTTTGATGTGGAGGAACTTGAGTGTCCTGCACAAAGCCCTGACCTCAACTCTACTGAATGTTTATATGATGAATTGGAATGAGCCAGAGCCGCTCAGCCAACATCTTCATATAGAAATGGTTTAATGAGTTTGGTGTGGAGGAACTTGAGTGTGCTGCACAGAGCCCTGATCTCAAACCTACTGATCACTTTTGGGTTGAATCGCAATGCCGCCTGCAAGCCTGTTTTTCTTTCGTCCCAACATTAGTACCCAACTTCTTTCATCCGAGTGGGTCCAAATCCCCACAGATGTACTGAGCCTGATAAACTATTGTTTATCACAGGGTTTTTGGCACACATGGGATATTAACACTGTGAAAATTGACTTTTTGATAACTTTACAAGCCTGCATGAAAAAACTCCTGACATTATACTATACAACAGCAGTAGCATTTTTCAAGAAAGTTCCACCTTTTATCATTAAATAGCCATCCCTGATCTTCAGTCTAGTGACTATGTCCAGACTGAGATGATGTCATCAGTCTGCTGCAGACAGGGGGGGGGGGGGGCATTTCCTCAGTCTGCTCTCCTGCAGTGATCCGACTGCCACATTGTAACTTGGTATCAAGTCAAAAAGGTGAGAGTCTGCAGTGGGGGCTGATATGTCTCAAGACACAAAGAACACCCAAGAACTGCACAGGCACCAGGATTTCCATGACCAAGTTGGCATCTCGGTTCAGGAAGTAGATGGTGACCCTGGATGATGCTTGAACAAAGATGGCTCCCGTCCTGGATAGAAAAACAGATGTAAGCATTGTCAGGGGGAGTTCTTTAATCCCTATGAGGGGTAGTAGATACCTGGAAGTGTGAAACATCCACATTACATAGAATGCATTCACTTAATATGACAACATATAGTTCCAAAGCTAGGTCCACATAAATCACGGTTTACGGTTTGTGCCAGTATAATCTTTAATCCTTCCACTGCCGTGGATTTAATTCTTGCGTCTGAAGCAGCAGGAGTTAGTAATACACGCTCCATGTGGGAGCGACAGTCACTTCCTGTACTGCTGACAGCAGTTTCACCAACCAGAAATTGAGGGAAACTTTCAATCAGAACACAGACAGAAATAAAAATGCTTTTCCTTAGCAGATTGAATTCCCTGTCAGGTTTATTTTTGCATCTGTATGCCTTTTTCAGATTTCTCCTCACTTCCTGTCTGAGGAAAAAGTTGTCACTAGGACAGGAAGTGATTGTAAATCTCTCTCTGGAGCCCCGGATAGCAGTAATACCTGAAAAGCGTTTATATCCTTCCCCATTCTATCCGAAACAACAAACTTTTTGGCTTGCCATACACAAGCACTCAAAGCTACGTTTTTTTGGGGTTTTTTTCTTCTTACCCTTGAGGCCAAATGCAGGAAGCCATTTAACAGATAAATCCTATTCCCCAAGGGGGAAAGCCAAAGTCATGTCACCACTTCCTGCTAAACTACACAGCTTGGTTTATACATGAAAATCGGGAGATGTGATGAATACAACTACTACAGAAATCAAGTTTCAAAATGAGCCTGGGACCCTCAGGGATCTAAAGTCAGCACTGGCAATGTCAGTTCTACACGGATTAATGGTCTGTTTTCACTGTGAACCGGTAAGCTGCCAGCAAGCAATCTCCTCTGCGATTTGCTTATAATACATGACCCCCCCCCCCAAAGCTATTGCTATGTTTCCTCGGGCACAGTCACAGGACAGAGGGGTTATTATTGCTATGGAAATGCAGAGTGACTGGAGCTTCTACAGCAACAAGAGGTCTAAGACACGTTTGCTGGTAAACAGTGTACAGGACACTTCACCAAGGAGACAGAGAGATTGATGGACGGCACCCAGGCAGGAAAGTTCACGTTGACTCAAAATAAAAACAAGGGAGAGATAGTTCAGGATTGGGTCAAAGAGAAAAAAAACGCAGGTGACCCCACACCATTTTGTTGAACTTATCAGTTTGCTTAAAGTGGGGTTCCACCCAAATTTTGAACAATATCTGTATGTATTCTCTTCCTTGCCTAGATGCTGACATGCCGTTTAAAAAAATTTAAATCGACATAATTATCTTTTATTTTTCTATTCTTCTTTGCACTTCCTGGTTCTCCTCCCGTGGGAGTAGGCGTGTTTCTAGCCTCTCCCAGACTCCTGGGAGCTAGTCTCAGGCTTCCCAGGATGCCACTGAGCATGTGCGGGAACGAGCAGTGAATGCTGGGAGCACAGCATTCACCACATCCAGGAAATAAATGCTTGTGGGCTTCAAATGCCCACAACGAAGATGGAAACCGCCTGCAGTGAATAATATAAGTTATTCTTTCCGACGAAATCTGACACAGGCGGACATATTACACAGAATATGTGAGTATGTATGTAATGCTGAGAAGAAAAGTTTGTAAATGAACTCCAAAAAAAAAAAAACGATAGGTGGACCCCCGCTTTAAGGCTAGTCACATTTCTGTGGCATGGGGTACTGAAGTCCTTTTCTGGAAAAAAATACCAGTCCTATTATTTTTTTGCCATTGATCACAGTCATCAAGTCCAATTTCTTTACTGGCAGGTTGGTAAAATGCTGGGTAAGCAGCAACCCTAGTCAGCCCCCAATGGTTCCTAGTGAAGTCATAGTCTGTTTCCCCATTGTTGGACATTGTAGTGCTATAGCAGCCTTTTTCAACCTTTTGAACATTGAGGAATCCTTGAAGTAACGTTCCAGTCTCAGTAAACCCATGCTAATAATTACTACTATATTTACATCTCCCAGTACATTAGCATAATGATCAGAGAGGGAAGAATGTTCCCCTTACAGATAACTAAAACGATCATTGGGGTCAGTGGTTACTTATCTGAGAGGCAGAAGTTGCTCATTGCTTGAGAAAACCCTGGTAATCTCTGGAGGAATCCTGGTTGAGAAAGGCTGTGCTTAAAGTGGATGTAAACCAAATTCATGAAATCTGACCTGGGCACATATCTGTAGTGTTTTCTTATCTCTCTCCAAAGCCCTGGGTCCCATGTCTTTCTACTATTTCGTTCCTCTGTTATCAGTATAACTTCTGACAAGTGATTAGCAGAGAGCAGGTCTGGTCACAGCACAGCTCTGAAAGTATCTTCATCCTTCTGCCTATGTGGAAGGGGGTGTGTGCCTTTCCTCCAACCAGCTGTCACAAAGTGTAAGCCAAGACTACACTCCTGCTGAATGTGGAAGTAAAAATTCTAACATGATGTAAGAATTCTAAAGAATATAGAAAGAAGAAGACAGCTGATATACATGTAAAACTTATGTGGGGATATTTGTTTCATCTCTGTGTATCAACTGAGGCTCTTCACTTCACTGGGAATAGGAGAGGGTTTACATTCACCTTAAGGAGCTCTGAGGAAGAGGGGACCTACCCTCGAAACGCATCAGACATTTGTAGGGTCTTCCACACACTTGGAATTGGCACGGTGGACCAAGCCATTGGCTATGTACGAGGCATTAGCCTCTAGTTGATGAAGATCCAAGGTTCCCAATTGCCAGAACATCCGCCTTGAGCGCAGGAGGTTGTTTGCTTTGTTTATGCATAAAATATGGCAAAAACCCTCCTAAAAACAGTGCCTATGCACTCCAGTAATTTCAGCCTCATAGCTGTATATGTGCAGTGTGAGATCATCTAAGGCACTGCTGCCTCTGGTTGTTGGTCTCATAGGATTTGGTGAGGTCAACAATGTGTTGCTCAGTGTTCTCTGTGCTGGAGAGGAAGCTGTACCTGAGGGAACTGTAGTACAAGGATCTCCCTGCTTCTGCTTCACTCATTCTATGCTTACGCCACCTCACCTGCTGCCCCCCGAATATTCCCCCACCAGTCATTAGTGAGGCAGCTCTGATATGAGGCGGCAAAGCCCTGCTCCTCTACTAAGATGACTGTCTCTACACAGAGCTAAACAAGGCATGGGAAATCAGTAATGGGGAAAAGATCAGCTGTACTGGTGACTAGTCCTTTGTCCTCTGCTTGACATTTTTGGGCACAGCTTCCAGAGTTCAGGTCCTCCAACTCTACTATCTGCATTGCTATCAGGAACATGCAGAGTGCGGACAGTTTGGATGCAAGTCCATTAACCGACTGATACGCTTTTGGGTTGTAGAAGAAAACCACATTGCCTGCAAGTATCCCAAGACCATAGTGATGAAGGGCAACAGTCCTCTCTTTAACAGCTGATCAAACGAAAGTTTTAACAGTCCCGTTCAATTAAATTTGATCTACCAATCCACTTTTGTCAATCAGATTGCTACAAACCGCTGGAAATTTACATGCTGGGCACAGGGTTGGGAGCCCAAGAACTCACCACTAGAAGCAGACGTGTCAAAATATACAAAAAAAAAAAAAAAAATACCGTATATACTCGAGTATAAGTCGTTCCGAGTATAAGTCGAGGCCCTAATTTACCACAAAAAAATTGGGAAAAACTTATTGACCCGAGTATAAGACGAGGGTGAGAAATGCACAGCTACTGTAAGTGGAAAAGAGGGTCAACAATGCCCATTTGCATGCCTCACTGTGCCCATTTGCAGCCATAGGCCCCCTGAACTTCAAACTCGGTAGTTAAGGGTTCCTAGATGCCCCCTAGCTGCAGCAAAAATTTGGGGTCTCTGAACCCAAAGGGTCCCGAAGTGACATTGCTGCAGATGGACACAGTTGACCAAATTTGTGGCTCCATATCTCGGGGCCACTTAGTGCTAAGAACCCCAAATTTGGTGTGAAAACCCAGTGGATCTAGCAGCATAAAATTTCCAAAGCTGGGGCTTCTAGCACCAAGTGGCCCTGAGATATGGGGCCCCAAAATCGGTTCAGAAAATGTCAAGCACTTTTCTACAGCAGAGAATGACATTTTCCGAACCAATTTTGGGGCCCCGTATCTCGGGGCCACTTAGAGCTAGGAACTTCAGCTTTGGATATGTTGTAGTTCTAGTTCCACTGGTTTGTACACCAAATTTGGTGTTCCTAGCATCAAGTGGCCCTGAGATACGGGGCCCCAAAGTCGGTTCGGAAAATGAAATTTTTTGCTGCAGAAAAGTGCTTGACTCGAGTATAAGTCGAGGGGGGCACTTTCAGCACAAAAAAACATGCTGAAAAATTCGACTTATACTCGAGTATATACGGTAATAAAAAAAAAAAATACATGGAACCATTTTCTGACATTTACATTGTTTGGTAGTTTAATGTCAGAAATAGTCTCAATATATATTAGTAGAATTCATAAGAGAAAATTTCATAAGAGAACTTGTACCCTTGTGCTTCACAATAAAAAAAATAAACCCAGAAAGTGAAAATAGGTGAAAGTAGATGTCATCACTGACTGAATGGCATTTAGTTTACTTGTTTTCACTTTATACTTCCTCTGTTGCATATCAGTGCTGCAGATCTCCTTCAACCTCTTTGCAGCCATTTCATGTCTACATGCACTTGCTGCAAGTCCTTGCCCAAGGCAGGGTTGTGGATGGTGATAACTGTGGAACAGGCCTGTGTAATGTGTGCCGGCAGGGCCTGCTTGCAGTCTACAGTGGAAGCCCATGTGACAGCACAGTGTGTGGAACCGATAGTAGCTATGCCACTCCAAACTTTCACACTCATACCATCACCATTGTAAAACCAGCTTTAGAAGATTCACAACAGATAGTCTTGACCTTTTATTCATCCATCTGTCCTCTATTTATAGGGCACTTTTCATTTACGCAAGCTATAGTACAGCTTCAATAAATGGAGGAGGAGTGTAAAAAGGGCTGTCATAGCCACCACTCTTGATGACTGCATATGACAGGTCCCTCGGCTCCACACTGGCAGAGTAAGGCAGCGGTGATGGAGTAGGTGGCATCAGAGGAAGGAAGGTTTCAACTAAAGCACCAGCCAGCAGCACAAGGCAAATATAGCACTGACTGCATGAGATTCTACTGGCTGACTCTACACTAACTGCAGCAGTCTGTTAAGGTGACAACTGATATATTGCAGTGGACAGGAAAAAGACTCTCCACGTTGAGTTTTGTGACCCAACACAAGGGTCGTCCAAAAGCCATTTCCATTGCTCAGCATGTCTCCAGCTTGCACAGTTGGAAGATAAATCTGAAATGTAAAAATAAACCTAAAAAAAAAAAAAATTAGAAACTTTGAAATGACGTTCTGCAGAAAATTGTCGGGTCTCAAACTTCTGCTGACTGCTGTTTAAAGCACCAGGTGGGAGATGTCCTTGTGAAATAAGAAATACTAAAATAGACCTCTTTATGGTTCCTCTTTCTATAGTGGAGACATCCACAAAAGGTGGACCTCTTCCATTGTTCCCTTTTCTATAGTGGAGACATCCTTGTGACAGCCACAAAGGTGGACCTCTTCCCTGTTCTTCTTTCTATAGTGGAGACATCCTTGTGATGTCCACTGAGGACCTCTTTATGGCTCCTCTTTCTAGATAGTGGAGACGTCCTTGTGACATCCACAAAGAGGACCTCTTTATGGTTCCTCTTTCTATAGTGGAGACACCCTTGTGACATCCACTGGTGGAAGACCTCTTTATGGTTCGTTCCTCTTTCTATAGTGGAGACATCCTTCTGACATCCACAAAGGAGGACCTCTTCATGGTTCTTCTTTCTATAGTGGAGACATCCTTGTGACGTCCACTGAGGACCTCTTTATGGCTCCTCTTTCTAGATAGTGGAGACGTCCTTGTGACATCCACAAAGAGGACCTTTTTATCGTTCCTCTTTCTATAGTATAGACATCCTTCTGACATCCACAAAGGAGGACCTCTTCATGGTTCTTCTTTCTATAGTGGAGACATCCTTGTGACGTCCACTGAGGAGGACCTCTTTATGGTTACTCTTTCTATAGTGCTTCATCTATATTGCTGAAATGTCAATCTAAGAAGGACCAAACTTTTTTTTGTAATAAAATGCGAAAGAACTCTAAGTGAGTCAGGGTTAACTTCTTCGTCTCCTTAATTTCCCCAAAACAAATGCCTTGGGAGGAGAGTGTAATTGGAACACGACCTTATACCCAAAATAACTAATCTGTCTGCTTCAAGCAGCATACAAAAAATGTAAGATTCCACCAGTCGAGCGGGGTCTGTCTGTGCCCTTATATGGATATGATGTGAGAGAGACACGGCTCCCTACTTCATCTCACACACTCGCTTTCTAGCAAATCGCTTTGTGGCCTTTCAGCGTCACCGGCTGTGGTAATCGCAAGCTTGCCCGTTTAACCTTCTCCAGAGCTGGGCCGGACTCAGCCTGTCTCCACTGAATTCTGCGTACGAAGGCGGTCGCTCTTACATTTTTTAGGAAAACTTATTTCAGAGTTTCTAGCAAAGAGGGAACGTTAACGCTTTAAGCCAAATCCAAGCTTCTGAAGATCAAAAACGAATCGATGCCAAAAATCCGCTCGCAATGAAAACGTAAAATAGAGAGGAGCGCAGTTAACTAGTTTCCTGTCATGCTGATCTGACAGTTTTCAATTTTTCTGACCCAGACCAGGCCTGCAGAACTCCTGAACGAAATACGTATTTCAAGTCAGGGGTTTAGATTAACTGAAGCCAAAGAATGCATCAACACCAAACGTGCATGCAAAATGCAGCTTTGGGTTAGTTTTTCCCAGCTGTGTCTTCTTCCCAGTATCTAGGGGAAAAAAAATGTCCTGTGTGAATGAGACCTAAAGTTTTTTTTTTTTAAAAAAAAGCAATGATTCATATTGCAAAGAGGCAGGGGCAGGAGTGCAGGGAGTCATAGTTGATCGGGGGGGGGGGGGGGGGGTGGGGGGGCTAAAGTTCTATTTTAAAGGGACAGCCTTATAGAGATTTAATACTTTAACATGTTAAGTGTTTTTTTTTTTTTGAAAGTCAGCGCACCACAATTCATGGTAGCGAAATACTATTTGGTGTGTTAAACGATCAATCACTGGCCCTCTGCTCAGCCCCTCCAGCGCTCACCGGAGCACCAGGCTATGGAGGGGGTGATGGAAGCTGGCTCCGGCTCTCAGCGGCGCGTCGAGAAGGTAAGCCAGCTGCTGGTCAGGTATCTGTGTGGATCCCGACAATATGGTTGGGATCCTTCCAGAGCCTAAAGCCTGGTACACTATTGCCCCGTACACACGGTGGGACATCGATCGGACATTCCGACAACAAAATCCAAGGATTTTTTCCAACGGATGTTGGCTCAAACTTGTCTTGCATACACACGGTCACACAAAGTTGTCGGAAAATCCGATCGTTCTGAACGCGGTGACGTAAAACACGTACGTCCGGACTATAAACGGGGCAGTAGCCAATAGCTTTCATCTCTTTATTCATTCTGAGCATGCGTGGCACTTTGTCCGTCGGATTTGTCTACACAAATTTAAAGGATCGGATTTTGTTGTCGGAAAATGTTATAGCCTGCTCTCAAACTTTGTGTGTCGGAAATTCCCATGGAAAAAAAGTACGATGGAGCCCACACACGGTCGGAATTTCCGACAACAAGGTCTGATCGCACATATTCCGTCAGAAAGTCCGACCGGGTGTACAGGGCATAACAGTCTCTTTTCGTTCAACGCAGCGGGCTGATTGTAAAAAGACAATCAAAAACAAAACAAAACACCTGAACAGCTCGGGAGGGCCTGCTGTACTAACTATGCAATGTTAGTACAGCGATCTCCCCGTTGAGGTATTTTATTCTGGAAATTTTCATGTAAACGTTCCAGATCGGCTCTCGAAAGCAGTGTACTGACCAACAGAAAATCAAACGAACGATCTGAATACGGATATTTTTATCCGATTTTCTAATAGTGTGTACTAAGGGTTAAGTGCACTCCTGTGACGCACAAGAGCTTCGGTCATACTTTTGATGCTAGCAATAGACTGCGTCAGATGTCATTTTTGATTTTGCCACTGTAGACACTCCAAGGAGCGGAATCAGTCATCCGTCAGCCTCGGTCACGGTTGACAGGAGGAGAATATCTCGTCAGCTTGCCCTTTAAATGGCGGTAATGGAGCTCCGGCCATGGCTAGATAGTGTTGGTACACAGAGGACGAACGACAGAGAGTCTACGGGTCGGATCAATGACATGCAGGTATGCAGTGCTGGTATGAAACAGGACAAACCTGTGTGGAGGGATGTCAGCACCAGCTCTAAACGTGCAAAACAAAACGGCTGTGTGTGTTTACACTCCCAGCTATGTGCAGAGTATGCAGGCGGGAGCCGTGTATTCATACCCCCCCCCCCCCCCACACACACAAGATATTCCCACATCCAGAGCACAATGACACATTCATAGCACTGTAATCTTCTCGCTGCGTTTGTTCATGGAACAAGCTGACGCCTGCTCCACCTGAGCAGTGATAGGGACACAGCTCCCCATCTACAAGACAGTACAGAGAAGGGCTGACTTACACAGGCCATTGTTTAAGCAGAACTCCGGCCTTCCCTTCAGTCTTACACAGTTGTACCGGCTTCTCTCCTGGACTGAAATTGCTCACTCCGATTTCACTGCACACTGTGAGCTTCTCAAAATGTGCATTAGAAACTGCTTGGCTCATTTTGTGGCTAGACGACATCCAGGATCATCTAGCCCTTTCCTCGACAACCTGACTGTCCCGAGCCTGCCCCCTTTCATTCACTGGATTACTACTCTTTGCATCACATGTGGGCATAGCCTAGGGTGGTCTGTAGGCAAATAAAGCCTCCTCCAGACCGACATCCACCCGTCAAGTCATTTTCTCTATTCACACCAGAACGTATCAATTTGAATGTGAACTGAATCGCCTCAGGGCGCTTTTTGCCACCGGTGTCCATCTGCGGTATAAACGCGGAACTTTACCCCATAGGGTCCCGACGCGCTTACAACAAATACACATATTTTTGGCCAATTTTTAGACAGGGTCCAATTAACTTACCAGCATGTCTTTGGAGTGTGGGAGGAAACCGGAGTACCCGGAGGAAACCAACGCAGGCACAGGGAGAACATGCAAACTCCCGGCAGGTAGTGTCGTGGTTGGGATTTGAATCAGTGACCCTTCTTACTGCTAGGCGAAAGTGCTATCCACTACACCACTGGGCTGCCCTGCCACTGGCGTTTTCGCAAATTTTATTTATTTCCTTTTTGTTTTTTTCAGCTTTTTTTTTTTTTTTTTTAAAGCGTTTTAGAAAGCGTAGTACAAGCGTTTACAGCTTCAGGCATTTTTGTTTAGCCAATAGAAAGCACTAGGACCACCTATCATTCCCTGAAGATTCTTTAGAAGCTGAAACGCGTCGGACTCACATGTAACAATCGGGTAAAATCTGACTACAATTAATACGGCCTACATTGCAATAAGTATTTTAGGGGGAGGAGAGAGGGGAAATTAGGGGTGGAGAGAGAGGGGAAATTGGGGGTGGAGAGAGAGGGGAAATTGGGGGTGGAGAGAGAGGGGAAATTGGGGGTGGAGAGCTGCTCGTAGAAACTCTCAAGTCAGGCGTTTCTATTGAAGTCTTTTGGGCCAAAAACATTTGTAATCTGCAAAAAGAAGCTCATGTCCTTTTTTTGAGCTTTAGATGACAGAACGCTCAGATGAGAACAGAGGCCATTGATATTAATGGGATTGGACTTTGAGTGTTTTAGGCTCTGTTGCACACCATGGCATTCCGGAACGCAGTTCGATTTTGCCGCGGTTGTAGCCAGACTAATTTGCTGCAAAATCGTGAGAGGTCTGTCGCCCGAAAGACGTTTGGAAACTTTTTAGGCAACAGGCTCCCTGCAATTTTACTGCGATTCAGGTGCCATTGAAAGCAGCGGGGATCACAAGCGCGTCCCGGGTTTTGCAGCAATTCGGAATAGCGGGCAGAATTGCGGCGGTTCCGCCCACGATATGGAACACAATGGTGTGAAGAGAGCCTTAGAGCTACCAGCTTCAAGCAGAAAATCGCTCAGGTGTGAACAGGGCCTGAAGGCTCTTGAGGAGTACTGTGAAGTGTATATATATATATATATATATATATATATATATATATATATATATATATATATATATATATATATATATATATATAAATTAAAGTGGAGTTCCACCCAAAAATGGAACTTCCGTTGTCCGGATTCCTCCCCCCTCCGGTGTCACATTTGTCACCTTTCAGGGGGAGGGGGGAGCAGATATCTGTCTAACACAGGTATTTGCTCCCACTTTTGGCGAAAGATCACCACAGTATGCCCAGCGATCTGCCCCATGTCCGGCCCCTCCTCTGTGTCCCCCCCCCCCCGCGCTGTCTTCTGGGAGACACACAGGTCCCAGAAGAAAGCAGGAACCACTCACAATGCGTAGCACGATTCGCGCATGCGCAGTAGGGAACCAGGCTGTGAAGCCGCAATGCTTCACTCCCCAATTCCCTTACTGAAGAAGCCGGCGCCTCCACCCGGGAGCTGAGGGACGGGGTCGGCTTCAGGTGAAGACATTGCGGGCGCCCTGGACAGGTAAGTGTCCTAATTTTAAAACTCAGCAGCTGCAGTATTTGTAGCTCAAAGATGCCTTTTTATTGAGAACTGGTAGAGCTTTTTTGAAAAATAAAAAAAATAAAATTTAAATAAAAAAATGTGTTATTGTATATATTTTGAGATGCCCAGATATATAGCGGGAGTCGTCCTGGCGCTCCTTGGGTTCGCTGTATGGGTCTCTGGCAATCTATGGATACTACAGTTTTTGTTTTGGCTGAATTGTCTAAGATTATGTAGTTAACAAGTTATTGTTAGGATCGAGGTATGAGTATTAATGTGACGTATATACTAAATATGCTTTTGATGTTTGTATCTATATTACAATGTGACCACTTATTCCCTGAAGACCCTTTAGAAGCTGAAACGCGTCGGACTCACATGTAACAATCGGTTAAATCTGAATGATTGTAAAAGTTTATTGATGTAACATGTGCGTTTGATTGGAGTAACAATTAATAGTCAGAAATCTTCTCCATCAGCCTTATTTTTATGTAATATTTAATAAAATAGATTGTTTTACAATTTTAGTTTTTATTTTTGCTTTGGTGCCTGTCTGGGGGTATAATGAATTGATTGGGGATGTGGCACCCTGGCTTACTGCAGACCCTTAATTGTATGCCCAGATATTATAGTCATGTGCTTTGGGGACTTTAGACTGTAAGCTCCTTTTGGGCAGGGACTGATGTGAGGCATATAAATGCCCTTAATAAATACAAATACATTTTCTTCATGCATCCTTGTAAAGATATTGAAAAGTCCACTTCACGTAGGTGAGAGAAGAGAAATCCTATCCCTGCTTTCAGTCCC
Source organism: Lithobates clamitans (assembly GCA_037952925.1). Lineage (NCBI taxonomy): Eukaryota > Metazoa > Chordata > Amphibia > Anura > Ranidae > Lithobates > Lithobates clamitans. Next base: position 2,672,119 of record JBBGZY010000420.1, on the reverse strand, counting down.
ACTATTGTACAGAACCTAAAATTAACCACTTCCATGTTCACATCTTTATCCATCAAACCCCCAAATCCAACCCTAGATGATTTACACAGCCCAGCAATCTGATGATCAATTCCATTTGATTTTACTCCCGAGAACCTGTGCTCTAGTGTGCGGGCACAACTACAGGCTCTATAGAGGTGAATGGGAGAGCCTATGTTGAATTTCAGCTCCAGAATGCACCACTGTCCAGGGCCTGCTCTACAAAATCTGGATGATGGGTGAATGGATGAGATGCAGGCGGCCACAAGGTGAAAAGTGTAAAACGTGGGATGCCGGAATGCAGGGACAGGATGCTTCTTCTGGGCGTGTACGGTGCCGCGAATGCTTGAACGCTGATGACCCACACAAATAGCGCTAGTGAGTGTATTTCACTGACAATCATCCCGGGGTACTAATATCTGGATTATCTACATCTGTAGATTAGAAAATCACAGCTTTCATCCCAAAATAAGAAATTACATTACTAGGCAGACAGGAATGTGTGAACAGCCTGTGGTGAGAAAGGTTGTTCAGCAGCAAGATTGTATATTACTGGTAATTGTCTTGTAGGCACTGGGCAATACAACTCAGGCCCACCATACTACCTCACAAGGTGACATCTGTCTACATTGATGTTCTGGGGATTATGGGGCGGACAATTGTAAAGTTGCCTCATACTAGCAGTATCTGAAAATACAGCCAACCATTTGCTTTGCACTATACAATCTGCCATCAATTATGTAATATAAGGGTCTACACACTGAATAGACAGTTTAGGTTTGTCCTCATATTAAACAGTTTCCGTAAAGCTAAAAAGGAGACTGTACAATCTGATTTTACAGTGCAGGGGTCTCCAAACTGCGGCCCTTTGCTTGCCTTTATTCAGCCCTTGGAGCACTATTCCTCCCACTGGCTCCAATGGAGGGGGGGGGCACTATTCCTCCCACTGGCATCAATGGGGGGGGCACTATTCCTCCCACTGGCTTCAATGGGGGGGCACTATTCCTCCCACTGGCATCAATGGGGGGGGGGGCATCAATGGGGGAGCACTATTCCTCCCACTGGCATCAATGGGGGGGCACTATTCCTCCCACTGGCATAAATGATGGGGCACTATTCCTCCTACTGATAACAATGGGGCACTCTTGCTCCCACTGACACCAATGACAGAGCACTATTCCTCCCACTGGCATCAATGATGGGGCACTATTCCGCCTACTGATACCAACAATGGGGCATTCTTCCATCCTCTGGCACCATTGATGGGGCATCATTCCTTCCACTGGCACCATTGATGTGACACCATTCCTCCTACGGATACCACCAATGGGGTACTATTCCTCCTACTGGCACCAATGAGGGTAACCGTAAGAGGAATGATGCCCCATCATTGGTGCCAGTAGGAGGAATAGTACCCCTATTGGTGGTATTTGTAGGAAGAATGGTGTCCCATCAATGGTGCTAGTGGTGCTAAGAGTTCCCCTATTGATGGCATCAGTAAAAGGAATTATGCCCCAACAATTGGGCACTGTTCCTCTCACAAAAACCAGTAATGGCGCATGGTTTATTCCCACTGAAGCCAGGACATGTTCTACTCCCACTGGCCAAAGTCTGCCCCCGCCCCCTAAAGTCTGAAGGACAGTAAAGTGGCCTTTTGTTTAGAAAGTTTGGCATACCCTTGGTAAAGTGTGTGGCCAACTTTATACAGATCCCACCCCTTATTGCATCTCAGGCACGGTAACACTGTGGGGTTGATTTACTAAAGGCAAATCCACTTGCATTTTCAGAAATGTGCTTAAAGCATGGCAAAACCCTGCAACGTGCTTACGGTACCATTATTTCTTAAAGGCACCCTACTCGCAGATAACAGTCCTGAGTTTGGTTCAGCACCAAAAAAAAAAAAAAGGGGGTACTTGAGCTACTTTGGCGCATGTAGGAAAGCCCATTCAAGCCCGGAGGATTCAACCCGGCGGGCCAGGGTTCGCTATGCTGTCACGTGCCAAAAAACGTGACGTGCTGCGCAGGTGTGGATGGGGCTTAATGCATGGTATGTAATGCAATACACATTACATGTATTGGTGCAATTATTAATATTATAATAGCGGGTTTATATAGCGCCAGCAGTTTGTGCAGCGCTTTACAATATGGAGGTAGCAGAAGTACAGTTTTTAGGTGGAGGTGGCAGAAGTACAGTTTTTAGGTGGAGGTGGGATAGAATTCCCTAAATAAAGGAGCTTTCAAGCATGGTTCAATTTGGTGATGTTCATTCTGAATGGTACCCCATCGCATTTTTCAGATGCGCTTTGCACAACTGCATGCTCCATTTTTTTGGGGGTGCACTGCCACACAATTCAGTGCAACACAGTCCTATGGCCTATGTGGGTTGGGTTAGCTATTTAAATAAATGGCACAGTATCTTACCAACACACAACGTGTTACCACACATTACTAAAACAACCGTGTGGATGGACCTGCAGGGTAACAAGCATGTTAATACAACAAACAGCAATGCACATTTAGTGTGCTGGAATGATGATATGGTGCCATTCATTACTGCATCATACCAATGCACACATTACCACAAATGGATGGTGAGGATGGACCATAACTGGGAAGCAGCTGGGAGGACCAGCCTGCTAGAGAAGATATGGAGCCAATGCCACTTGTTGTTAGGAATGTTAATACTTTTTTTTTTTTTAAAGGTTACTTGCAAAGAGAGAAGTTGTAAATTGCTTATGTAGTATTTACATTATATAGACACACGTGTATAAAAAAATAATTTACATCTATTAAATGAAATGTGTTTGAAGTTCAGCTTTGATAAATATTTTTGAAGTGGAGAAGTAGGACCGGTCACATTTCCCCCCCCCCCCCTGGGAGATTATACAGACGAACTGGCCAGTCATTTTCCCATTCTTGGAAAACAGAGTCTAGCTATCTAGTCTTCTAAAGTCTGTAACTAGTCTGCATCTCATTTAGGTTTTATAGTATGTTTGTCCAACATGTCTCCGAGTTCCATCTGCTGGGAGACGGTCTCATAAAGACCTTTTGGTACACTGGCAACCATTATGCTACCTCCTGCTCCACTTTCATAATAAATTCATGGGAAGCTCTTCAGTGTGTCTGTAAGCCAGGCCCTTCTCTACCTTTTAAGCCCAGAGGAACGACTAAAATAATTTTCAGGTTTCGTGTAACTCTGATCAAAACCAATTCATTGGGGCCAATGGCAAAAATGTTCCTTACATCTGTGGTCACCAAAAAGAATGTAACCTCTGTAGTGGTGATCAGAATGCCACAGCTAAAGAGAAAATTGGTGTCATGCTACTGGCTTTGCCAGGTGGTGTTGTTCTCGGAACTATGTAGGCATCCTCAAATGACAGGTCAATAAGCCACAGCTCAAGGAGCCCCTAGTCACCTCTGGAGGAAACCTAGGGATCTACAGAACCCTGGTTGAGAATGGCTGCTGTAAACCAGGTGTAGACAACTTCGTCCCTCTGGCTGTTTTGAAACTACAAGTCCCATAAGGCATTGCAAGACCGCGACAATGACAGGCACGACTTCTAGAGGCAGAGGCATGATTGGATTTGTAGTTTCACCACAGCTGGAAAGGTGAGGTTGCATACCCCCTGCTGTAAACCAAGGTAAAGCGGCACAGATGAGAGCTCTTTTTGGTAAGCGGGCTCTTTCAGCAGTCACCACAGCTTTGGCAGTATGAGCTGCATTCAACTGGATGTTGCCTAAAAAGGTCACCTACCTCAATGGGGTTTTACAGTTTAATAAACTGGAGCAAACGTGACCGGACTACATTCCGAAGGACTTCAATTCAAAGCTTCTGTGGTTTGTCATTTAACAATTTTGGTTTACTGAATAAAATCAGATTAGTCCAATAAGTCAAGTTTCATGATGGAAAGCCATTCTTGCAAGAACATACAACTCCCTGACCAGAAGGACCTCTGTTAGGAGACCAATAAAGAGGTAGTCACCACTCTCTCTGCAGGCATAAAAGTCCACCAGACTAAAATCAAACCGACCGCAATCGTAGATCATCCAGATCTGTCAAGACCAAACTCCAGGTTTCCCCTTTATAGATGACCCATTAAAAGGGAAGTAAAGGAATTTTTATTTTGGTTTAGATAACCAAGTAATTTAGATACGCTAGATGTTAATACTACTATCCATTACTGTTAATATTTAGCAAGCCTTGTTGCTATGTAGTGATTAAATGGGGGGGTGGCCATATTTGGTCATTACATATGCAGAATCTCAGTACTGTGTTATATAAAGGCTGGCGAGGGTGGAGGGGGGGTGTTTATGGGTGGCTGATGTCACATACCCTCCACTATACCTGCAGATACTAGGATTTTTAAATGTGGAGGATGCAAGGATGGTAGAAGGGAAATCTCCGTTTATCTCTCTCGCCATCTCTCTCTCTCTCTCTCGCCATCTCTCTCTCTCTCTCTCGCCATCTCTCTCTCTCTCTCTCGCCATCTCTCTCTCTCTCTCTCTCGCCATCTCTCTCTCTCTCTCTCGCCATCTCTCTCTCTCTCTCTCGCCATCTCTCTCTCTCGCCATCTCTCTCTCTCGCCATCTCTCTCGCCATCTCTCTCTCTCGCCATCTCTCTCGCCATCTCTCTCTCTCGCCATCTCTCTCGCCATTCTCTCTCTCTCTCTCTCTCGCCATCTCTCTCTCTCTCTCGCCATCTCTCTCTCTCTCTCTCGCCATCTCTCTCTCTCTCTCTCGCCATCTCTAGCTCTCTCTCCCCATCTCTAGCTCTCTCTCCCCATCTCTAGCTCTCTCTCCCATCTCTAGCTCTCTCTCCCCATCTCTAGCTCTCTCTCTCTCTCCCCATCTCTAGCTCTCTCTCTCTCTCCCCATCTCTAGCTCTCTCTCTCTCTCCCCATCTCTAGCTCTCTCTCTCTCTCCCCATCTCTAGCTCTCTCTCTCTCTCCCCATCTCTAGCTCTCTCTCCCCATCTCTAGCTCTCTCTCTCTCTCCCCATCTCTAGCTCTCTCTCTCTCTCTCCCCATCTCTAGCTCTCTCTCTCTCTCTAGCCATCTCTAGCTCTCCATCTCTATAGCCATCTCTCTCTATAGCCATCTCTCTCTATAGCCATCTCTCTCTATAGCCATCTCTCTCTATAGCCATCTCTCTCTATAGCCATCTCTCTCTATAGCCATCTCTCTCTATAGCCATCTCTCTCTATAGCCATCTCTCTCTATAGCCATCTCTCTCTATAGCTCTCTCTCTCTCTATAGCTCTCTCTCTCTCTATAGCTCTCTCTCTCTCTATAGCCATCTCTCTCTCTATAGCCATCTCTCTCTCTATAGCCATCTCTCTCTATAGCTCGCTCTCTCTCTATAGCTCGCTCTCTCTCTATAGCTCGCTCTCTCTCTATAGCTCTCTCTCTCTCTATAGCTCTCTCTCTCTCTATAGCTCTCTCTCTCTCTATAGCTCTCTCTCTCTCTATAGCTCTCTCTCTCTCTATAGCTCTCTCTCTCTCTATAGCTCTCTCTCTCTCTATAGCTCTCTCTCTCTCTCTCTCTCTCTCTCTCTCTCTCTCTCTCTCTCTCTCTCTCTCTCTCTCTCTCTCTCTCTCTCTCTCTCTCTCTCTCTCTCTCTCTCTCTCTCTCTCTCTCTCTCTCTCTCTCTCTCTCTCTCTCTCTCTCTCTCTCTCTCTCTCTCTCTCTCTCTCTCTCTCTCTCTCTCTCTCTCTCTCTCTCTCTATATATATATATATATAAAATAAAATTTTACTTACTGCTAAAAAGGGGGTTGGGGATAAGGTTTGAAGGGTTCTGGCAGCATATCAAGGCGCCAGAGAAGGTTGTTTTTATTTTTTGATTTTTACACAGGTTTAAAATCTGCTTCTTTTCGTCACAAATAGGCCAAAAGTGCCATGGAGTAAAAAAAAAAAAAATTACAAAAACAAACATATCCAAGAATAAAACAAAGACACAGGAGGCAAAACTCATCAGTGAGCGCTGGGCGTGGAGCTTTCATTGTAAGATATTGTTGTATGAAGTTGGCTCAGATGCCGCTATCACAGGATGCTCGTAGAATTAATTTCCACAGTCTATTATTAAAACCAACTGGGCTAAAAATACATATAAATCCCAGCAGAGTAGACTAACTATGACAAAATACGTGTACAAGAAAGAACATTAAGTCACTTCCACAAACACTACAAACTTCCCTGTGTCCTCACATTCCCCGGCTCTGAAGACTCCCAGGGAACGGAGCAGATTTCATCTATTCACAACATGGGCTGTTCACAACATAGCAGTAAATCAGGCTCAGGAAAACATGGAAGTAGTAGCCTTATGCTCACCGAAGAAATCAAAATATTTCCAAAACAAGTGTGTGTGTGTGTGTGTGTGTGTTTACTCAACATATACATACACACACATACGTGCACTGTATACGATTACCATGTGCATACAAAAATATAGAATCCAAAGTATTTTGGATAAAATCCATTGATGGTTTTGAAAGTGGAAAAATCAATAACATACAAAGGAAAGGAATGTGTTGCTTACATAAACCAGACAAAAAAAAAAGTCAGCTGGAATCTGATTGGTTGCTAAGGGCAGCACAGACACTGCACTTGCTCAGTTATGACGCACAGCAACAATACTAAGAAATCTGAAGGAATGAAACCCTGATGTCCATATTTCTTCCTCCACACGCACACACACTATCTGCAATATATCTTTAATACCGCAAAATCTTCTGACGCACATCTGACTATTTCTAACGGTTATCTGGAAAACCTTTCACTTATGTACAAAAAAAAAAAAATTACCTTGTAAGTCAACATTACCTTATCCGCACTGACTGCACCACAGCTTATCACCGACGCGTCTACCAAGATTAATTTCTTCAGTCCATTGACATAATACATCTACTGTAGTGACACAACATGACCAGGAATGTACAAAGATCACCTTAAAGTAAACCTGTCACAAGGGGCAATTCAAAGGGTTATTTTGAGCTGAGCGTATGATGGAAATTATGCATAAGCAGAGCTCAGAACTTCGGGATACAGGCAACTTAAGGAGTTCTATGCAAAGCCTGACTCTTAAGCCTGGTACACACTATAAGTTTTTTTTTTGAAAGGAGGAGGAGCTTCTGTACTACCCTAACTATGCGATGTTAGTACAGCGATCTCCGCCGATGAGCTATTGTGTCCCACCCGTCAGAACACACCGGTCAGCACTCTCAACCATTGGTTGCCGATTGGCAGACCTTTTTCAGTCATGCCTCATTTAGCCGGCTTCTGTCGGACTGGCTGCTGTACACACGGGCCGGGTGTCAGCCGGTTTCCATTACAGCGGCCGATGCCGCCTGATATTTGGCCCATGTGTACGACCCTTAAGAAAAGTCAAGTTTGGCCTTCGCAACGCCTGAGTCTTCCTGTTGGACAACAAGGCTTCCCTTTGACAATGATGGCCCAGTGAGAAAAGCTCAGGAGGCGGCACGCTTAGCAAAGAGTCTGCCACGGGAGATGGTCTCATGCCCCTCATACTTTAAAGCTTTGGGTGTTTTGGGGCAGGGGAACCAAGGGATAGGCTTTAAAGAGACTCTGTATGCAAACGTTGAGGCTTGTTTTTACTTTCAGGTAACATTTTCTGGATCTACAGATTGCTCTGATGGGCAGTTTTCATGTGAAGTAATCTCTGCTTATTGCATTTTTTTCAGAATGATCACTATATGCTAAGTTGGAACACCAAATGTTTGTGGCAGGTTTATTTTAAAGTGGTTGTAAAGGCTGAAGGTGGGCAGTCCCCCCCTCAGCCCCCTAATACTTACCTAAGCCCGATCTCAATCCAGCGATGTGAACGACACCCGAGGCTCTCCTGGGTCATTCCCTCCTGACTGGCTGAGATGCAGGAGCCAATGGACGCAGGGAGCAGACTCGGGAGCGAGTGGCTTGCTTTGAGGACACTCGGCAAGTGGGAAGGGCACAGAGCGCTGGCAAGGGACCAGAGAAGCGGAGGATCCGGGCTGCTCTGTGCAAAACCACTGCACAGAGCAGGTAAGCATGACCTGTTTGTTATTTTAATTTTTTTATAATTTTTTTTACTTTACAATCACTTTAACCACCTGGCGATTGCTCACAGTAAATACTGCGTGGGAGCAGCAGGTGCAGGCTCGGCAATGTACATGTACGTTTTCGGCTTGCTTGCTGGTTTGGGGCGCACATGTACGTGCCCACTGCCGACTTAGGCTGTGATTGGATAGAGATTGGCTGAAACTTGATCGGCTGTGTCCAATCACATCCAGAGGTTCTGTGATTACAGTGGGCAGGGATCTGGCCATTTATGCTCCCTGAAAGTCAGGGAGAAAAAACAGCCAGATTAGAAAGTAAACGAAGCACACATTACACTTGATAGGCACACAGTTAACCCCTTGATTTGCCCTTGATATTAACCCCTTCTCAGCCAGTGTCATTAGTATAGTGTCACTAGCGATCTCAGGGTCAGTTATGCCTCGTTTCCACCGACCGGATCAGTTCGGGTCGGTACAGTTTGGAAGGCCTAGAATGGTCCGGCCTATTCAGGCGAGCGTTTCCACTGCAAGTCGGACCGACAGGGGCCATACGCGGGTTTTAAAAAAAATGCCTAGCATGGCGTCACACATTCGCCAATCAGTGGAATGTATCGTAGCTCTGCCCTAACCGAACCGTTCCATTGTCTATGGCCCCACATCTGAAGCAGGACCCTGAATGGAACGGTTCGGTTCGGTTGTATGGGCCGCTTTCATAATGGAAACACCCAAAATAGCGTACCGAACCGAACCGATCCGCTCAGTGGAAACGAGGCATTAGTGATCCTCACAGACAGTGTTTTAGCACTAGATTGCCAGCTACTTTATCACAGTCACAGCTATGATTAAGTACTGACTATAGTGTGAAACGCGTCAGCTTCCCTGCATCTTGCTGCTGTGGCATGTATTTTTCTGAATATAATTAAATAAAAGTCGAAGATTGTTTTTGAGTGCGGCTGTCCAGGATTTTCTCTTACTACTTCTTTATCACAGTCACACTAAGTCGGCAATCACCGCCATTTCAGTATAACGTCTATAGTTGGGTAAATTCCAGTATATATACACATAATAGTTTGTAGACACTATAACTTTCACACAAACCAATTAATATACACTTATTGGGATTTTACTTTTGCCAAAGACATTTATTTTTGGCCTAAATTTATTAAGTTTGATTTTTTTTTTTTTATTGGATATAGGTTTAATAACAAAGTAGAAAATTTAGTTTTTTTTACAAACTTTTTAGTCTTTTTTCACTAAAGCCAGCGGTGATCAAATACCACCAGAAGAAAGCTTTATTTGTGTGAAAAAAATTATACAAAATGTCATTTGTGTACAATGTTGCATGACCGCACAATTGCCAGTTAAAGTGGCGCAGGGCTGAATAGCAAAAAATGCTCTGGTCGTGAAGAGTGTAAAAGCTTCCAGTGCTCAAGTGGTTAAAGTGGACCCTGCATGAAAAAGCAAGGTCTGCCTATTATATAAGACCTCACCCTACCATCAGGCCAAAATGCTGTAGGATGACGTAAAAAAAAAGAAAAGAAAAAATAAAACAAAAATGCAAAGAAAAGTTAGAAGATAAACTTACTTGCCAGCTTCCACCTAGGGAGGGGGACACGACTGTCCTTCCAGCAGGATTAATGAGGATCACAAATCTCGTAAGATGACATGAGATTGGGGATACCAACCAGAAAGAATGTGGTGTCCTCTTCTCCAGTGTGGAAGCCTAATGTAAGGCAAGGATATTTTCTAAACTTTCTCCACGGGTGTTTTACATTATGAAAAAAGCATAGAACAGAAGGGCCATCAATCACAGCAATGGGCCCAAAACTAGGAGCCTACTTCATAGCCTTCAACAGTCAGGAGTCCTGTGTTAAATGCCACAACAGACTCTTCCAACTGTTAGGATCGCCATCTTTATTTTTTGGACCCTTGTGGAAAAAGTCACAAGCAATGAGTCCAACACTGGGAGTCTACTTCATAGCTTTAAATGGTCAGAAGTCCTTTCTTAAAAGCCACAACATACTCTTCCAACTGTTAGGATCGCCATCTTTATTTTTTGGACCGTTCTGCGAAGAACAGAGAAAATGGACACAGTAAATTCAATCCCTAGCCTGCACTAGAGGGATGACAGTGGGAATCTGGTTGTTGAGGGCAACAAAAGTTTTCCTTGCAATTCCTCTTTAACAGTGGGACAAAGAGCTCTACATGCTGCAGAGGGGAACAGGAATGGGGCAACATCCTCAAGTTAAATCACAATGAGTGACAACTGTTGGCAAGGCCTAAAGATGTCCAGGTGTGAAACACTCAGCTCCTCAACCTCCAGGTTGCACAATTTCACTTCAGTTCCATATGTACGTGCTCACACAGAGCCACCACTGCGAATATTCCAAGAAGTCTCCTTCACCCCGAAAGCGCTACCGTTTAAGCCGGCGTACCTGGAATTCTCCGCTAATGAAAGCAGAATGTGCGCGCTTATATCCTTTCCACTCATTGATTGCGAGCTCTGCAGGGGACAGTAAACACCAGCAGTTGCAAAAGTAAGCGTATGTCCTCTCAACATCTGCAAAAGAATTTCCTAATAAAATCCTACACTTGTGAAGCAGCCACAAAAATCTTAGCCTGCTAATGCTATTCAGGAGACATGGCATCTGTGCACAAAGGGGAACCATTAGAAAAAGTATGAGCTCTTCTATCAGACACACAGGGGTCGATTTGCTAAAGGCAAATAGGCTGTTAACTTTGCAAATTATTTGCCTCAGTGGTTAGTGAATGTGGCGAAGTTTTACTTTGCAAAGAATAACCAATCACGTGCAAAAGGAAAAATTTTTTAAAAATTGCATTTTTCTTTTTGCTTGCACAGGATTGGATGATAGAACAGAGCGTCACCCCTTTCACTAAGCTCAGGGACAAACTTCCTTGCAAAATACATCTTCCCTTTCAAAGTGAGCAACCTATTTGCCTTTAGCAAAGTGTCCCTAATTTGTTCATTTAGGCACAGTTCACATTGCTTCGACCCCAAGGTCATGCGACTTCCGCTGCAACTGTGCATTGCAACTTCTTTGCGACTTTGGCCAATCATAACAACACAGAGTGATTCCTTTTTAGTTCCTTGTTTCCCTGTGTTGTATGGTGCTTAGCGGTCATCCTGGCTGGGTGGACAATGTTTTCTGGGAGGTGAGAATACTTGGGAGATTTTGAGATGCAGGGATGGGCTGGTCACAAGTACAGAGCAGACAACGAGCACCAGCGTCCCACTGACCTCAAATGCAAGGTCGCCTCCCACCGACCTCAAATGCAAGGTCGCGTCCCACTGACCTCAAATGCAAGGTCGCGTCCCACCGACCTCAAATGCAAGGTCGCGTCCCACCGACCTCAAATGCAAGGTCGCGTCCCACCGACCTCAAACGCAAGGTCGCCTCCCACCGACCTCAAACGCAAGGTCGCCTCGCACCGACCTCAAAACGCAAGGTCGCCTCGCACCGACCTCAAACGCAAGGTCGCCTCGCACCGACCTCAAACGCAAGGTCGCCTCCCACCGACCTCAAACGCAAGGTCGCCTCGCACCGACCTCAAATGCAAGGTCGCCTCGCACCGACCTCAAACGCAAGGTCGCCTCGCACCGACCTCAAACGCAAGGTCGCCTCGCACCGACCTCAAACGCAAGGTCGCGTCCCAACGACCTCAAATGCAAGGTCGCGTCCCACTGACCTCAATGCAAGATCGCGTCCCACTGACCTCAATGCAAGATCGCGTCCCACTGACCTCAATGCAAGATCGCGTCCCACTGACCTCAATGCAAGATCGCATCCCATTGACTTCAATGCAAGATTGCATCCCATTTACCTCAACACAAAATCGCATCCCATTGACCTTAATACAAAATCGTGTCCCACTGACCTCAATTAATACACGCCAGCCACAATAAAATGTAAATTTTTTTTTTTTTTTTTTAACGGTTTTGGTTTCGGTTTTAGGCCAAGCGCATCACGAATTTTCGGTTTCGGCACAGAAATTTTCATTTCAGTGCATCACTATTTGAGACGGCACCCGTTGAAATGAATGTGTTTTGACTTGTCCTGCGACTTTCTATGTTGCAAAACAGCACACCAAGGATCTCCAGAATGGGTCCAAAGTTTTTAATCAGCGATCACATTGTTACAGCACATAGCAATGTTTTGGAGCCACGCAGGGCCCCTTAATCAGGCATGTGACGCAGCAATAGTGTAAACCAGGGCTAAGAGTCCATCAGGGTAAAACATGTTCTACTTGCAAGAGCCTGAAGGAGCCTGTAGTGGGAATGTTTGGGAAGGTTTTCATCCGGTGATCTGACCAGTAACAAACTTCCTGTCCCTAAGCGACAACGGCCATTTTCCTTAATCTACAAAGCAGTAGCGTTGTCACCTTAGACTTTGACTACAAAGCACTTCCAGCTCTCCATAACAGAAGGGAGTGTTCTGCGGGTCATAGAAGAGATAAACACTGCCCTAGGATCTTAGTGCAGAAGTAACTGAGCGAACATGAAGTTACAAGCTCACTGGATTTTTGGCAAAAAAAATAAAACAAAAATAACAAAAAATGCGTTCAATGGTAGATTTCACAAGCCAGAACGAGGTTCACTGTTCGGGTTTATATACTTGCAAAAGTATTCACCCCCTTGGCTTTTTACCCTATTTTGTTACATTACAGCCTTTAGTTCAAAGTTTTTTTTTTTTAAATCTGAATTATATGTGATGGATCAGAACACAGTAGTCTAAGTTGGTGAAGTAAAATTAGAAAAATATATACCTAAAACTATTTTTCAGAAATAAAAAAACTGATAATTGGTATGTGCGTATGTATCAGTGTTAATTTAGTCGACTAAAACATTTTAGTCGACTAAAATGACTAAAACATGTTAGTCGACTAAATGAATACTATTTTAGTCGACTAAAATACGACTAAAACAATTGAGATGATTAAAATACGACAAACTAAAAGCCATTTCAGTCAAAAGACTAAAATGAGACTAGAACTAAAATGCCATGTTAGTCGAAAGACTAAAACTAAATTGCAGTTACTGAAATGTACTGGAGATTTTAGTCGACTAAAATGTACTGGAGATTTAAATCGACTAAATACGACCCAAACTAAAACAATTGCAGAAGACTAAAAAATGGGACTAAAACTAAAATGTCATTTTAGTCCTAAGGCTAAAATTAACACTGGTATGTATACAGGGATATTCTTGAGAAAAACCTGTACCAGTCTGTGTATGATTTGAGGCTAGGACGAAGGTTCACCTTCCAGCAGGACAATGGCCCCAAACACACTGCTAAAGCAACACTTGAGTGGTTTAAGGGGAAACATGTAAAGGTGTTGGAATGGCCTAGTCAAAGCCCAGACCTCAATCCAATAGAAAATCTGTGGTCAGACTTAAAGATTGCTGTTCACAAGCGCAAACCATCCAATTTGAAGGAGCTGGAACAGTTTTGCAAGGAGGAATGGGCAAAAATCCCAGTGGTAAGATGTAGCAAGCTCATAGAGAATTATCCAAAGCGACTTGAAGCTGTGATAGCCGCAAAAGGTGGCTCTACAAAGTATTGACTTTAGGGGAGTGAATAGTTATGCACATTGACTTTTTCTGTTTTTTTTGTCCTTTTTGCTTCACAATAAAAAAAAAAATCTTCAAAGTTGTTTGCATGTTCTGTAAATTAAATGATGCAAATCCTCAAACAATCCATGTTAATTCCAGGTTGTGAGGCAACAAAACACGAAAAATGCCAAGGGGGGTGAATACTTTTGCAAGGCACTGAACATTTTAATTTTTTAATTGTGACTGGAGTATCTCTTTAAATAAGAGATTACAACGTGGACGGTTGAGTAGCTGGGATTTCAGCCAAAAGCAGCAGCACTCCTGTAACTAGAAAGGTAAATACAACATTCTCAAGTCCCGTACAAAGTAGTTATCGTTAATGTGCCAATTTGAGGCTGTTATTATCCAGAGCCATAGGCCTAAGAAAACTCCAGGTTCTAGACTCGGTTAACATCCTCTCCCCTCCCCGAGGTGGTGTCACACTGCGCGGTCTAAACGAGATGTCACTGAGCCCGAGGACCCCTCTCCACCTCCCCTTCCAGCTGGGAAAAGAAGAGAAATAACGGATCAATTAGGCACATTGCCAGCGAAGAGGAAAAAGAGGGGGGGGGGGGGAAGTATATCCAAATTTAGGAATGCTTGAGAATAGAGCCCGAGGCACAGGTTTCCCACAGACTGCGGGGGGCCACCCGGGTGGGGCCTAGGGAGGATGAAGGCCTAATAAAATGATAATAGAGAAGGAAGAGTCCAGGCTCGGCCAGTGACACTGGATGGAGCAGGATATGGAGAGTGACGTGACCTAGAGGCAGGGGAACTGGTGGGGGGAGAAGAGTGCCTGTGTGCAAAATGCATTTATCCACTCATGTACAGGAGCAAGCATTGACCTAGACCAGCCTGTGCAAGCTATGAACTAAAATTGCCAGCTTGACCTGTGGGACAACCACAAATTTAAAAAAAAATAAAAAAAAAACAAATAAAAAAAAAAAAAACACACCAACCAAGATTTTCCATCTTTATCCAAATAGTTACCGTATATACTCGAGTATAAGTCGAGTTTTTCAGCACATTTTTTTGTGCTGAAAGTGCCCCCCTCGACTTATACTCGAGTCAAGCACTTTTCTGCAGCAAAAAATTTCATTTTCCGAACCGATTTTGGGGCCCCATATCTCAGGGCCACTTTGTGCTAGGAACCCCAAATTTGGTGTGGAACTGGTACCATAACATATCCAAAGCTGGGGTTGCTAGGACCACGTGGCCCCGAGATACAGGGCCCCAAACCCGGTTCGGAAAATGTCATTCTGCTGCAGAAAAGTGCTTGACATTTTCTGAACCGATTTTTGGGGCCCTGTATCTCGGGGACACTTGGTGCTAGAAACCCCAGCTTTGGCTTGCACACCAAATTTGGGGTTCCTAACACTAAGTGGCCCCAAGATACGGGGCCCCAAAGTCGTCAACTGTGTCCATCTGCAGCAATGTCATTTCGGGACCCTTTGGGTTCAGAGACCCCAAATTTTGACTGCAGCTAGGGGGCATCTAGGAACCCTTGAGTACCGAGTTTGAAGTTCGGGGGACCTATGGCTGCAAATGGGCACAGTGAGGCTGCAAATGGGCATTGTTGACACTCTTTTCCACTTACAGTAGCTGTGCATTTCTCACCCTCGTCTTATACTCGGGTCAATACGTTTTTCCCATTTTTTGTGGTAAATTAGGGCCTCGACTTATACTCGGAACGACTTATACTCGAGTATATACGGTATATATAACATATATATATATATATATATATATATAAATAAATAAAAGGCATAAGCAAAGTTTCCTTAGAGAACATCGGCTTGGTGGTTAGAATACCTGTCTTGCAGCACTGGGGGTCCTGGTTCAATGCCAGGACACTATCTGCATGGAGTTTGCATGTCTTTTGGGCTTGGTACTCCCACACTAAAAACAATTGCTGGTTTAATTTGCTCATATCTAAAATTGACCCACAAATGTGTATAAAATTAAAAAAGACCCTATATCATGGGTCTCCAAACTTTTCAAACAAAAGGGCGAGTTTACTGTCCTTCCAGAATTTAGAGGGGCCAGACTGTGGCCAGTGGGAGTAAAAAAAAATGACATTGCACCTGTGGTCAGTAACAGGAGGCATTGTGCCCCATAACGGGTATTGATGATAGGAATAACGTCCTATTGTGGTGTCAGTGGAAGCAATAATGCTCCATTGTTAGTGTCAGTAGGGGGAATAGTTCCCCCATCATTAGGGTCGGGGGGGGGGGGGGGAGAATAGTGTCCCACTATTGGTGGGATTAGTGCCCCATCATTGGTGTCAGTGGGAGAAACAGTGCCCCATTGTTGGTGTCAGTGGAAGGAAGTGCCCCATCAAAGAGCCACATCTGGCCCAGGGGCCACCGTTTGGAGACCACTGCTTTAGATCAAGGATTCTAACCCAGAGTTCCATGGAAACCTAGGGTTTCTCAAGCTGTTGCTAGGGGTTCCTTGAGCAATGAGAAATTTCTGCCTCTCAGATAAGTTCCCACTCCCAGCATTCATCTTTTAATCTATTTGTAGGGGGTAATTCTTCCCAATGACTGCAAGTATAAGGAACATTCTTCCCACTGGCCACCACACTAATATTTGAGTTGTAGATAGTAATTTTTAGCGGGGGGTTTCATCAGACCAGGAAGTCATTTCAAGGGTTCCTCTGTGTTGAAAAGATGGGGAAAGTCTGCCTTCGATTGTAAGCTTCTTAAGGGCAGAGACGAATGAATGGTAATAATAATATTAATAATAATAATAATACAAACTGATGCTGAATGCATGATAGACTGGGCTCACAAGAAGTAGAAATCAAAAAGGCTGACACTTCGCTAGGAAGAGTCAAGAAAAAGTCAACTGATGAAGATCTCTTCAGCTGCCTATAGCTCTGGATCTACTGATTGGTTTTACACCAAAGGAAACCTCTGATCCAGTATTGTTATCCTATACCCAGTTCACGTCCTCTAAAATATTTTATTATAACGAAGGCCAAGTTCTGCAGCTGTGCCCTAGAAAGGCCACCCAACACACACCATGCGCAATTTACTGACTTTTGTCAGTACAAACTTCTAGAACACAAAATTTTGCTGGAGAAACCCGTGTACAGTATATTCTGAGGATCCTAACTGAAAATTTCTCCTAGGAAGTACCTTCATCATGAAGGGAAAAAACAAAACACTATTCTCTTCTTGGAGAGGCGTGCTTGGAAAGTTGTACCTCCAACAAAGCTGAAGGACAATGAAAGTGCAATGAATGTTACCGACACCAGTAAAGGTTTTGAAGGCTACAGTGGTCTGGTGATCATTCCACTACATTTGTGAAAGCTGTTCTTCTGGACTGTGGCAGTGCCTAGGGCCAATCCAGGAGAACTGAGTATTTCTGTACGTTCTGTTCTGTATTTCTGTATTTCTTGACTGCTAAGTCAATTATGGTAAATCAAATTTAAGCTCTGTTAAAAATAAAATGCAACTTTGTGCACAAAAACATCTTATGTTTCAGCAGTTCATCAGTGTTTTTCTATACCAGGGGTCTCCAAACGTTCTAACAAAGGGCCAGTTTACAGTCCTTCAGACTTAAAGGGCCAGTAGAATAGGTCAAAACATCAGTGTGAAAAAACAATGCCTTATCTTTGGCGTCATTGGGAGGAATTGTGCCCCGTCTTTGGCGTCAGTTGGAGGAATTCTGCCCCGTTGTTGGTACCAGTAGATGAAAATAGTGCTCCAAGGGCCAAGCAAAGGTCGTATGTGGCCCCCCGGAGACCACTATTCTACACCATTGACTTCCTGTTAGTAATACCACCAATGGACCTTGCAATAAGCCACCTCTCCAGCCTGGGCGTGCCCATTTTGTAATTTCTGCTGCCAAGCTTTCTGTTGGACATTTGCATTTCTTCACATTAGGGATTACAAGTTATTCAATTTAGAGGATATTCAGCCAATCATGACACAAAAATAGAGACGCAAATCCCATATCAGGTATTCAGACAGATGAACGGTCTCCGCCGGGTGAGAGGATTATGCTGGCTCTCCAGCTGTGCTGGTTTAATCCCCTGGGCCGAGTTTGGTCATTTTTCTAGAATAATAATCCCACTGACCAGTATGACAGCTATAAGTGCCGACACACTTCAACGCCGTTATCCATCAAAACCTGCAACATATTATAGATGGAGTCTATTGAAAAAACAAGTATAGAGTTTATTTTCACCCTTTCCAAAGATTTTAAGTAGAATAAGGAAAAAGCCAACTGAGCAAACAAATATTTTTTTTTTTTTCAATGGAATTGCATTGTGCATCTAATCACTCCCACCTACAAACCCCCAATTCTGGGCAGGTGATTAGTCAAGCACATGCATGCACTTTCTGTTCATGGTGCCAAGGATGATGGGACTACGGGCAATGGACACACCACCCCGAATGAACACAGTGAGCGATCTGTACTAGAGATGCACCGAAATTTTGGCAGCCGAAACATATTCAAAAAAGGTGCCAATAATGGCACCGAAAACACAAGCGAGTTTGTGGCAAATGTTATCATAATTTTACTGTGCTTATGGTGTGTTTTTCATAGGTCATGTGACTCAAACTGTATCAAAAATGTAACATGGGTGCGTATTGACGAGTTTTCAATGCATTTCAATGCATTTTTTTTTTAAAGGACCAAAAATGCAGCAAGCAAGATTTTTAACACCACAATGGAAGCACAATGGACCAGTGTGAAGACATACCGTATATACTCGAGTATAAGTCGTTCCAAGTATAAGTCGAGGCCCTAATTTACCACAAAAAAAATGGGAAAAACTTATTGACCCGAGTATAAGGCTGGCCATACACTATTCAATTTTCCTGTTCAACTTTCCTTTAGATTTACCAAAACCATATAATAGGAGGTCAAACCTAAACACTTTCAATTTGGATGCAATCAGGCAGGCCCTTGTACTACATACTTGAAGGTAAATCTAAAGAAAATTGAACAGGAAAATTGTATGGTGTATGGCCAGCTTAAGACGAGGGTGAGAAATGCACAGCTACTGTAAGTGGAAAAGAGGGTCAACAATGCCCACTTGCAGCATCACTGTGCCCATTTGCAGCCATAGGTCCCCTGAACTTCAAACTCGGTAGTTAAGGGTTCCTAGATGCCCCCTAGCTGCAGCCAAAATTTGGGGTCTCTGAACTGACATTGTCTGAACTGACTGAACTGTCCCGAAATGACATTGCTGCAGATGGACACAGTTGACTGAATTTGGGGCCCCGTATCTCGGGGTCACTTAGTTCTAGGAACCCCAAATTTGGTGTGCAAACCCAGTGGAACTAGCACCATAAAATTTCCAAAGCTGGGGTTTCTAGCACCAAGTGGCCCCGAGATACAGGGCCCCAAATATCAGTTTAGAAAATGTCAAGCACTTTTCTGCAGCAGAGAATGACATTTTCTGAACCGGTTTTGGGGCCCCGTATCTCAGAGCCACTTAGTGCTAGGAACCCCAGCTTTGGATATGTTATGGTACCAGTTCCCCTGGGTTTGCACAACAAATTTGCGGTTCCTAGCACCAAGTGGCCCTGAGATATGGGGCCCCAAAGTTGGTTCAGAAAATGTCAAGCACTTTTCTGCAGCAGAGAATGACATTTTCCGAATCGATTTTGGGGCCCCGTATCTCGGGGTCACTTAGTGCTAGGAACTTCAGCTTTGGATATGTTGTGGTACCAGTTCTACTGGGTTTGCACACCAAATTTGGGGTTCCTACCACCAAGTGGCCCTGAGATACGGGGCCCCAAAGTTGGTTCGGAAAATGAAATTTTTTTGCTGCAGAAAAGTGCTTGACTCGAGTATAAGTCGAGGGGGGCACTTTCAACACAAAAAAATGTGCTGAAAAATTCGACTTATACTCGAGTATATACGGTACATAGAATTTAAAGGGATGCATGTATCTGGAACTTTTCTTGCGCTAAACATGACGATAATGGCTGACAAATTTATAATCATTTATATTTATAATATTATTAATTAAAACATCAAATATGTATATAAAATATATATTTTTTTTAAAAATGTCATTTTCGGTTTTCGTTTTCAGCCAAGTGCATCCTGCATTTTTTCGATTTCAGGACCAAAATTTTCATTCTGTGCAACTCTAGTCAGTTTTTTAATTTTTTAATTTTTCACTGCTGGCAATTCTTTATATGATTTTTTATGATTCACGTATGGTTTTCAACTATTGACACCACTGGCGCGGAGGTTTTTGTTTCCCAACTCTAGTCGGTACCGATCGCTCACTGTAAGGTGCAGATATTGCCTTTGTGCCACTATTCACCTGAATACCTGGTCCTGTTCAACAACGGTATCATTTCTGTCATGGCTGCAAAGAATAGCATCACGGGTGTTGCATTTTTAGCAAAAATATCATTTGATATTTTCGGAAAAGGGGGGGCCCTGTCAGGTAGGCTGTATGGGACCCCGTGATTTCTATCAGCAGTCCTGCCTGAGCATATTGGTTTTTATTAGTCAATGCAGCCTCTATGTATTGTAGGAAAAAAAAAACCCTCACCTAAATCCTGCCTATACACTTCAAAACAAAAGAGGAGAGCCCTCCACAATACAAAAAATACAAACCCCCAAAAAAGTGCGGCTATGGGCTCAGCCGTACCCCTTGTTTTTCTCTGTATGTATTGCTGTAACCCTTTTTTGGATTCCGTTGCAAAATTGCCTTATACCTACTTAGAAAGTGCATTGGACAACTGTATGACGCTAATGTTTTATTGTTATATGTTGAAAAACATAAAATAAAAATAATAAAAACAAAAAAACTAAAAAAAAAAAAAAAAAAAAGAAACCCCTCAGTCCGCACCACTCTATCCCAACCTATAAAAAAGTCTGCATACCGTATATACTCGAGTATAAGCCGACCCGAATATAAGTCGAGACACCTAATTTTACCACAAAAAACTGGGACTCGAGTATAAGCCTAGGGTGAGAAATGCACAGCTACTGTAAGTGGAAAAGAGGGTCAACAATGCCCATTTGCAGCCTCACTGTGCCCATTTGCATGCCTCACTGTGCCCATTTGCAGCCATAGGTCCCCCGAACTTCAAACTTGGTAGTTAAGGGTTCCTAGATGCCCCCTAGCTGCAGCCAAAATGTGGGGTCTCTGGACCCAAAGGGTCCCAAAATGACATTGCTGCAGATTGACACAGTTGACAGACTTTGGGGCCTGTATCTCGGGCCACTTGGTGCTAGGAACCCCAAATTTGGAGTGCAAACCCAGTGGAACTAGCACTACAACATATCCAAAGCTGGGGTTCCTAGCACCAAGTGGCCCCGAGATATGGGGCCCCAAATTTGGTTCGGAAAATGTCAAGCACTTTTCTGCAGCAGAGAATGATATTTTCTGAACCGACTTTGGGGCCCTGTATCTCGAGGCCACTTGGAGCTAGGAATGTTGTAGTGCTAGTTCCACTGGGTTTGCACACCAAATTTGGGGTTCCTAGCACCAAGTGGCCCCGAGATACGGGGCCCCAAAGTCGGTTCAGAAAATATCATTCTCTGCTGCAGAAAAAGTGCTTGACTCGAGTATAAGTCGAGGGGGGCATTTTCAGTACAAAAAAAATATGCTGAAAAACTCGGCTTATACTCGAGTATATACAATACTTTAAAATAATCGTGATCAATATGCGCTTTGCAAGGCTGTTCTATGAAAATATGTGCCTTGTTTTCACGCACTTTTCTTTCTAATGGCTATGGAATTTAAACTCAAGGTCGAGGTTCAGCAATAGAAAATTGTTGCTCATTTTATATCAATCTGAAGGAAAAATGTTACAGTGAAAAGGTGACAATGTAGAAAAGCATAGATTACAGACATGAATATACCAAACCCACACACACTGAGCAAAACGCCACGACATCCCAAAGTGACTAATCACAGGCACAGTTATTGTATCTATCAGCCACATTAGATCTTTTCAACAGATTACTGCAGTTTTCTGCACAGTATCAGCACAGGAAGGGCTCAGCTCCGCTCCCTCCCTCCTGCCAATCATCTGGTACCCATTACAGGTCCCAGGTGACTGAGCGGCCAATCACGGCGTGCGCGGCGCCGCTCGCGCATGCGCAGTGGGTGCCAGGCTGTGAAGCCACAGCCCGGCGCCCACAGTTGCAATGCCGGCGCTGCTGAACGGAGGGGGAGACGAGCGGGGCTTCGATCCCCCGCATCGCTGGACCCTGGGACAGATAAGTGTCCAATTAAAAGTCAGCAGCTGCAGTATTTGTAGCTGCTGACTTTTAATTTATTTATTTTTTTTACTGGACCTCGGGTGGAACTCCTCTTTAAGTACACCCAACAGACTAGATTTTGGGAACTTTCCTTAAATAAAATAGTTGCTTAATGGATGTCCCAGGATGTATTCCGAACATGCCCCCTCCCCCGGTTACAGGACAGCTATTTACCAAAGTAACAAGCACACTGGGCTGTCTTTTCCATAGTCTTTGAACTGACTGCAATATACACTTGGTATTATTACACGACCATCATATTTCTGGATAAAGAATTAGAATCCATCTTTGGTGGAGTCCAGTGAGATCCTGCCGTCTTCCAGTGGGCACTCCCGATTATGGGGCCTTTTCCCTTTGGTCCATTTTTTGAGCCGGAGGTGACTGCTAGTACACTTTTCTTCCTTTATCTTGTTCGCCTTAGTGGTTTTGGTGCTACTAGGTCAACAGATTTCACCAACAAAGATATATCTACACATTCTGCCTTTGTCCTGACGAAGCGATTCCCCACCTCTCTAATAAGGACGATAGAATATACATGTATAGCAAGTTTGCTAGTATTACGATTATCCCAATCATTTATCTACTATGTATACAGTTGGCGGAAAAAAAAATATGCACAAATGGATACGGCAGACCAAAAGGATAACAGAGTACAAATGTATAAGTGTACAACATGTTTCGGAGGTCTGAAAAAACTCCTACTTCGTCAGGGCTTTAGTTAAGATAAGGACCTTGAATGGACTTTAAATAGCGCTTTGCTATGTGAATCTATGTAGGGAAGCCAATTGCTGGAGATTCTGAAACATGACCTGTTGGAGGTACTTGAGGACTGAGGTTGGGAACCATTGCTCTAAAGCAGTGGTTCTCAACCCTGTCCTAAAAGTACCCCCAACAGGCCATGTTTGGGGAATTTCTCTTAGATAAAATAGCTGAAAAATAGCCAAAATACCAAGCCATTGACTCTGATTTAAAGCACCTGTGCAAGATAAAAGGAACATCTGCAAACATGGCCTGTTGGTGGTACTTGAGGACAGGGTTGAGAACCACTGATCTAAAGCAACATTTGAGAGGAGAAAAAGAAGGGGGGGGGGGGGTCAAATCCTTCCCTAACCCTATACATAAAAACACTATCTAAAATTTTGTTTTTGCGTCTAAACGTTCCTAAACTATAAGCGCGTTTAGTGCTCGAGCATTTCAATGGGCAGGATGAATAAATTTGCAGAATGCTACTTTAGGCATGTTTTTACGTTGCTTTCTCGCCTGCCAGGGGAAAGACGTTCAGAAGAGCTGGGCAAACACCCAACGTGTATGAGGCCTCAAAAGGAGCCACTGTAGAAAGAAAGAAATAGATGGGTACTTCTAAAAATGCCAGTTGCCTGGGTTTCATACTAAACCCCTAGATTCAATAGTTTGAGTACCTAACCTGAAAAAAAAAAAAAAAAAAAACGTCGCTAGTACAGCGATTTCAGAACTCCTCATCTGTATACTTGTTTCAGTGCATTTTCCATTGGCTCCACATAATCAGCAAGACAACCAAGGCTTTTCAGAAGACGACGGAGGTCCATCACATTTCTTGTTTAACGTGTGAGAACGGCGACTTTCCAGCGTGTGAGAGTTTGAGGTCAGTAATCCATACTTACACTTGGAACAAAAAAAAAAAACGCACTAAGCCGCAGCCATAGCTGTGCCCATATGAGGAAAACTCTGAAATATTACACATCAAATTTGCCCAAGAATGGCTGGGAAAGGCTTCAAAGAGTCGTTTTTCAAGGCTTTGCGGGGAACGATTTTCCACTGTAATTACACACAGCAGCTACCAGCGGAGTCTCACACTCCCAGACGCAGGCGAGGGAACAGCTGTTTCTGCTACCAGGACCAGATGGACGTGAAGGAATGACATCAGACTTTAACCCTCTCGCTGCGAACAGCCAGCGGCACAAGGTTCGAACGCCAGCGTGACACACGAGGGAAACATTTAAAAAACACAAATGCTACAAGCCCTAGCTGGGCACCTCCCGTATTCTGTTCATTCAAGAGATTACGCATTTCCAGTAGTTAAATATCTGATCCTTGAAGTGAACCTGTGCTGAGCCCACACAGTTCTTTCTAGGTGCTATGCCCACAAAGTAACACGTTCACGTGAATTAAGCTCTCCCCGGAATAATAAACGCACCTGTCTTTGCTGCCCCTGCTGCTCGGTTCAACCACCATGGATAAGTGGCCAGAACCATCACTTACATAGGACTATGGAGTCCCTGCATCACAGTCATGACTGGGCCAGTACTGTCACATGGTGCGAGTCGCTTACTCCTCCATGCTTTATAGCAGTGGTCTCCAAACTGCGGCCCAGGGGGCCGGATGTGGCCCCTTGCCTGCCTTTATCCAGCCCTTGGAACTATTCCTTCCACAGACGCTAAATGATGCAAAACCACTCCCACTGGCAACCAATGATGGGGCACTATTCCCCCACTGATACCAACAAAGGGGCACTATTCCTCCCACTAAAACCAATGATAGGGCATTGTTTATTCTCATTGATGTTGGGGCAGTCACTACTCTACAAAGTCCGGCCCCCCCAAAGCCTGAATGACAGTAAACTGGCCCTTTGTTTGGAATGTTTGGAGACCCCTGCTTTATAGTAATGTAGACATGAAATATGTTATTCGGAAGTATCACAACAACGAATTTCAACAAATCCAAAATAAATTCTAACAAAACAACAAATTCATTTGTTTCATTCGGATCCAAAATAAAATAACAACGTAATGAATGCTCCGAACTGAATGTTGCATTTATATTTTTCATTATTAAAAAAAAAAATGCACTACATATGAAATGGAAACATTTAGCAATAAAGAAGACAGTAAGGTATAAAAAAAAAAAAAAAAAAAGTGAAATAAGATGATTCCTCCTTATTGTGTTTGGGTTGGATGCGGAGGTGGATCCATCAGAATCTCTGAATCGTAACATAACGAATGGAACTAAAATAATTTCGGATTCATTTGTTTTGTTATGATTTGGAGATTCTGATGGATCCACCTCCAGATCCAGCCCAATCAGAATCTCCAAATCATAACAAAACAAATGAATCCAAAATTAATTTAGTTCCATTCGTTATGTTACGATTCAGAGATTCTGATGGATCCACCTCCAGATCCAACCCAAACACAATAAGGAGGAATCATCTTATTTCACTTTTTTACACCTTACTGTCTTTATTGTAAAATGTTTCCATTTCATGGAAGTGCATTTTTTTTAAAATAAAATGTTATATCAAATATAGCCAATCTTCCAAAATACGAAATTTGGAACAAATACATCAAACTAATTCTAACGTAACAAATATAATGAAATTATTAACTTGCCGAACTAAACTAGTTTTTCTGTCCTTCACATTGCTAGAATTGGATACTTCCCTGTGTGCTGAACAGAGCAGCAGGGGAGTTTAGTACATTTAGCAATAATACAATTTAATCCATAAGAAAAGTTTACAGCGGTATTAAAGCCTTGTCTTTTTTAAAATAACAAACATGTTATACTGATGGTTTTATACAGATCAGCCCCGAACCTTATCTAGGGTTCCACGCCCGCGCTCCCGCTTCATCCCTTTTGCCAGGTAAGCAGCTTGCTCTGTGGGCACCAAAGCAGGCGCACTCCTGAGCCACGACTGTGTGTCCCCATTCACACACACGGAGCTGCGGCTCGGCCGTGCCCCCTCTGCTCTTGATTGGCTCACTGGCTGTGATTGACCGCTGCTGCCAAAAGCGGATCAGGACTGCGATTCCCTGGAGAGGCAAAGCTCTCGTGGACATCACTGGATCGAGAGGGGGCTCAGGTAAGTATTAGGCGGGCTGCTGCACACATAGAATGCATGAAGGTGAAAAAAAATACCTTGTGCCTTTACAATCATTTTAATTTCAGTCCTATCATACAGCAGTTATTGTTCCCAATGAGCCCATTCAAGTTTTATCAGACGTTGAGCCCTGAGGAAGGAGGAGTTAGGCCCCCAAAGCACATTGTATTTTAGATTACCAATTTTCAAATGATATAAAAGTGAAATTCCATCCCATCACCATGTGTAAAAAGGTCTCCGCCATCCCCCCACTATCTATCCTACCTAACCTGTGTAAAAAAAAAAAAAGTGTGTATATTTACCTATTTTTAGTCTGCTCCGGTCCGATCACTTGATCTCGCAGCTCTGGCTCCCCCGTGACAGTGAGCGGTAGCTGCAGGGGAGAGGAAGGAGCACTGACAACTGGGTGAGAACAGGCTGGGACATGGGAGCCTATGAGTGACGTCACAGCTCACGCAATTCCCAGCCATTGTCGAGTGCTCCCTCTTCTCCCCTGCAGCAGCCGTTCTGACCCAGGGGATCATGTTACCAGCCTAAAAATTAGGCAAGTAAACACTTTTTTTTTTTACACAGGTTAGGCAGGATAGGTAGCGGGGGGGGGAGGCGCGAGGACATTTTATTTCAAACATAGCTAGTGTTAGGCTGCAATTCTACTTTACCCTGGACTCTTATCCTCCTTTTGGTCTCGCACTCTTTTCTGTATTTTTGTTTCCAATCATTTTTATTGACAGATTTCAGATGATACATAAAAAACAGTTACAAATGGTTGAAAAAAAAAAACATTATCCAACTTAATCAACGGTAACATTAAAAATATTAAAAGGCCTATAAACTTTATAGGCGTTATAGTATAAAGCAAAGTTGTATTTTCTATGGTTTGAGCTCCAATGAATACTAGTTGCCTGGCTGCCCCTTGGCTTCAATACTTTCAGAGTCACTAACCCAGGATGCAGTGCGGTGTATTGGGGCGCCATTCATTCTGACACACAGCAGATATTCTACTGGTGCCTCCAGCACCAAGACTAATTGGAGGCGGTATAAGTACATTGCTTTCCTTACTACTTTTTGTTTAATTTTCAGCAAAGATGCTAGTCAAGATTGCCAAGTAAACAGCAAACGACTGGAGGGGGGGCATTTACAAATCTGTATATAAAATACATGCTGTAAAAAAAAAAAAAAAAAAAAAAAAAAGAAGGGGCAATCGAAATGTGTAGGCCGGGCCAAAAATCTACAAATACCAAAAAGTCGAACCAACTGAAAAACATTCTATAGGATCCCTTTAAGAAAGTGTGCTGGGGCTGCGGCTTGGCCAAAGCTGTGATAACACGTTGGCTCCAATGTCCTGGCGACGCAGCCATTACCTCGTTATCTCTACGAAGACTCCCACAAAACACACAAATTAAATAACCGCTTCCGGGAGATTCTAGTCCTTTTCCACCTGATAACAGAATGAGTCACTGGCCACAAAGTCATAACACAGCGATAAGCCCGGACCACATGAAGGAGTGTAGTAAACAGTACGGCGAGTCACGCACTTGCGCAATAAAAGGGCTCCGAGAGGTGATGAGAGACGATGGGACTTCAGCAAAAGCTATCCTGAGAACGTGTCGGACAAACAAAAGACGGCTGTCTTCCCTCAAAGCCAGATCTTTATATCAAAAATTCCTCATCATTTTATAGAAACTCTGGTAAAGTAGATCAGTGAAAGTCAAGTTGGTCATAGGCCTTCAGTAAACCATTGGATGTGCATGTAGGATCCGATCACCTTGGCTTTCAGGAAGGCTTCCAGGATAAACAGGAATGTTTTGATCACACAAGTTCAGAGCATCGAAGGAGGAACCACCACTGTGCCTGGAGTCCACCAATGTTCGGTGATGGATTATAGGAATCTCACAAGAGGTTTTTTTTTTCCAGCCACTGGTCTTTTTCTCCCTTGAGCCTAGTAGACATGATGAGAAAATCGGACGAACGATCGCCCATTGTTTGTGTTTTTTATTTTTCCTTCACACTAGTTGCAAATCGAAAATGAGGGGGCTTACTAAAGGTACGAAAATTCTAGTACGACAGGAAGTACGTAGCTACGTTCTACAGTGTAAATTGGTGTAATGTACATGAGACTCCTCTTCTCATAACAAGATAAGTCATACTTCACGGGGCTATCAACATAAGAGAATAATTTTTACAAAATGCAAACTACGATTTCTCGTTTAGTATATTTTTTGTTGTAGACTATAATGGTTTTCGGTGCCCTTTTCTTCTTCTTGGTCTTTTCTCTCCCCCCCCCCCCTCCGTTTCCAATCATGCGTGGTCCTCACTTGTTTTGTTTCAACCGAATACTATAAAAGTCACACAAAAATCGTTCGTTCTATTATCGTACATGAAAAATTCTCGTGCTGGTCACTTCAGATATTATTGCAAGAACTGCCGTGATTGGCTCTCGAAAGCTGTGTACTATTAAAAAATCAGATTGTCAAACGATCACTCCAAATTAGTTTCGTCCGATTTTTTCATCGTGTGTACCAGGCATTAATACCTTTAAGTCTTTTTTTTTCTGCACAATAGACTTTTTTTAGTCTACCCTAATGTACTAAACATTGCTTTTTTGGACATATAGGGTATTAAAATCGAACCCCACCAAAAGAGGAAGCTCCGCTTGTTCGCGCCCTCCACTGCCTCATTTGGTACTTTTTTTGGGGGGGGGGGACCTGGTTTTGACAGGTACCCGCTCCCACTTTCAGATAAGATCTACGTCATTTCTGCCCCCCCCCCCCCCCCCACTGCCTTCTGAGACTGCCGGTTTCCCTTACTTACAATGCTGGCGCCTTTACCGGAAGCAGATTGAAAGATCGGCTCGGAGCAACGACATCGCGGGATCCCTAGACAGGCAAGTGTACTTACGCAATTCGCTTTCATTTTTGACAACACAACATATATGCAATTTGAACACACCGATAGATTTGCCCCAAAATATAAACAACAAAGAGGTTGGTTTTCTAAGGCTCGGTTCACACTGGGGCGACTTGTCAGGCGACCTAGTCGCCTGACAAGTCGCCTCCCGTTCTGTGCTATGGAACCGTTCTAATCGGAGCGACGCAAGTCGCTCCGACTTAGAAAAAGGTTCCTGTATTACTTTGGGGGCGACTTGGGGCGACTTGCATAGACTTCTATGCAGAAGTCGTC
This sequence comes from Lithobates clamitans, assembly GCA_037952925.1. Taxonomy (NCBI): domain Eukaryota; kingdom Metazoa; phylum Chordata; class Amphibia; order Anura; family Ranidae; genus Lithobates; species Lithobates clamitans. Next base: position 2,643,154 of record JBBGZY010000420.1, on the reverse strand, counting down.
TCGCAAGTCGCCCCGGCAGTCGTTTGCAGGTCGCCTCGCTGAGGCGACCTGCAAGTCGTGCCGCCCATGTGTGAACCGGGCTTAAAGGAAAATAGACTGCGCACTTTTACAAGTGTAGTTGCACTCTGAAAGTGCAGTTTGGGGCCAGAGCTTAGTAATTAAGGGGGAGTGCTGCCGACTTCCATCATCCAATCATGTGCCAGCAAAAATGTTTTTTTTTTTTTTTCCTTGAAAGTGATTGGGTATTCTTTGTAAAGTGAAGCTTTACCTCATTTACGAAGATCTGGAGCAACTGCACAAGTGCACATAACTATTTGCCTTTAGTAAATCAAACCCAAAGTCTGCCGATTATTACGACATTTAGTGAGACTTTTACGCAATGTAGTTGAACAATCAAGCTCAAAAATGAACGTATGCCTTTTATATTAGGAGAGCTTTATTCTCCAGAGCTGGTGGTTTTGGGTTCTAGGCTAAGTGCTGGATGTTTGCTGTCACGGACAGTCAACGGTTCCAGCCTGAAACCCTACCGAGACCCACAGGAGCCAGGTGACCCCCTGTGTGGTTTTAAAACAGCCACCATTTTAAAATGGTACTGGGATTTCTAGTGATTAACCATTCCTTTACTCTATCCAAAATTTAAAAAAAAAAAAAAAAAGAAGAAGAAATTATCTGTTGATGCTGCCAGTCCAGTGTGTTCCCAACTTCCTGTAGTGAGCTGACAACTCTGCCTCTGCTGTACCAAAATTCCAAACAGTGTTGTCAGCCATCCCCAGCTCTCATCTCCTGGATTGCAGAAGACTTCTCCTCTCCACATCTCCCCAACAGGGAGAGTTGTTCTGTAGCACAGCAGGGGAGAACCCAGGCAAAATAGACAAAACTGCTTGGGATTTCAGTGCAGCAGAGGCAGTGTTAAGGAGCTCACTGGATTTCTGGCAGATTCTGTAAATGCCTAGTACACACTATCAGGTTTTCTTTTTTCATTCAATCCAAGCGGGCTGAACGAAAAAAAAAAAAAAAAAAAAAACTGAAGTGCTCAGAAGGAGCCTCTGTACTAACTATCCGGAGGTTAGTACAGTGATCTCCCCACTGTGGTAATGTGTTCCAACAGGGGGATTGCAGACCGGTCAGCACTCACAGCCATTGGCTGGGAGCACTGATCGGATGCTGGCTCCCCAGTATGCCCGTTTGACAGAAGACCACAGAGGTGATTAAATACCACCAAAAGAAAGCTCTATTTGTGGGGGGGGGGGGGGGGGGGAAGGACGTCAATTTTGTTTGGGTGAAATGTCGCACGACCGCGTAATTGTCAGTTAAAGCGACGCAGTGCCGAAACGCAAAAAGTGCTCTGGTCAGGAAGGGGGTAAATCTTTCCGGGGCTGAAGTGGCTAAAGGTGTAAATCACAGGGAAATGTGCATGTATCAGAGATATGTATGGAATATCTTTTTTTTTTGCACTTTTACTCTGACCTACACATTAATCTCCAAGAACTTCTCAACAGAACTCGGGATTTCTGCCATTATGGTAAAGGCTGCTCTCTCTAATAGGTCAAATAAGAAGGAAATGAATTTACTGCAGATTCAATGGCCTCCTTTAGCTGGAAGCAATATTCGGTTTCTGTACAATGCAGTCTTTAGGATCCCTGCTGGATAAATATTAAACCCGGGGACAATACATCAGTTCATAGCGATGTTTCACATTATCGATTTCTATGGTGAAATGTCCTTCAGCCGGCACTGCTGGACACGGGACAAGCCGTATTCTTCATCGAGTAGAACACCCCGCAGTGTGGCAATGTAAGAACAGATTGCAGAGCAATCTGTCCAAAGAAAAATGAGGTTACGTTAGAGTCACAAATGTATCGAAATCTGGAAAACCTTACGGAAGGATCTGGCAAAGCTGAAATTGACAAAAGAGTCACGCAGAAGTATATACACAAAACTGCCCCCTGACTTTTTAAAAAGGTACAATCCAGAGGAGATTGAAATCAAGAGGAGCAAGGCTCACCCGCTTAGCCGTTTGTTTTTTCATTCAGACACTGATGCAATGCATCGACCACCCCTTTTGTCAGTAATCTGAGAACCCCCGATTGTGATGCAAAAAAGAAATTCCCAAATACACCCCCGCTCCAGCCCCCTTGTTGTATCATTCATAGCACAGGCTTCACTACAGTGCCAGCGACCTTGTGAGGTGTGCTTCACATTCTGGCTGCAGTGAATTAGAGAGAAAAAACAGACTAAAGTAAAACCTTGGTTTGCTTGGTTTGAGGGCGTTTTGCAAGACAAGCAAAATTTTTTAATACATTTTGACTTGATATACAAGTGATGTCTTGATATACAAGTAGCGTCATATCACAACGGAGTAGAGAAGAGAGGCGCCTCTTAGTGTAGCAATATGGTACAACATTTAATGAAGGTACAACATTTATCAACATATTGCTACACTTAGAGGCGCCTCTCTTCTCTTTTATACTCTGGAGCTCCTGCTGGATTTTGCTTCTAATCCCCTTGTGGAGGCTTCCATTTGTGGATGGACATTTTATGGTTACACAAACCAATCACATTGCTCTAACCTTTTTATATGGACTATAAACTGAAGGACTTATGAATAAATGGTTGTGGAACAAATCATTTGAGTTTCCATTATTTCTTATCGGGAAATTTGCTTTGATATACAAGTGCTTTGGATTACAAGCATGCTTCCTGGACGAATTATGCTCGCAATCCAAGGTTTTATTGTACATCTAATGCCGTGTACACACGGGAGGATTTTTTGGCCAGGCTGGTCCGACAGGACAAATCCGTCGGACAATCCGACCGTGTGTGGGCTTCATCGGACCTGCAGCGGCCTTTTTCAGTCAAAAAAAAAAAAAAAAAAAAATCAGACGGACTTTAGATTTGGAACACATTTCAAATCTTTCCAACAGACTCGAGTCCGGTCGAAAAATCCGCTCATCTGTATGCTAGTCCGAAAGGATTGACGCTAGGGCAGCTATTGGCTACTGGCTATGAACTTCCTTATTTTAGTCTGGTCTGGTCATCACGTACGAATCAGTCTGACTTTGGTGGATTGTGTATAGCCAAGTCCGTTCATTCGAAAGTCCATCGGACCTTTGATGCCAAAAAGTCCGCCCGTGTGTACACGGCATAAAATCCAGGTTACCAAACAACTCCGGATGGCTGCACTCTGAAAAGTTCCAGCCTATTGAAAATCCATATAAGCAAACTCATATACAGGCAAAAAAGTTGGAGGGGGCGCAGGAGGGGTTGACGCGTTTTGCGCTAATTCATTTCTTACTCATAACTATAGTCATGAATAAGCGCTGAATTAGCACAAAACTTGCACCCCCCCTACCTTTTTGCCTGTATGTGTTTTCATTTATATGAGTTTTCAGTAAACTGGAACTTTGCAGCCATCCAGAGTTTTTAGATACACCGAGTCTTCAGATGACAAGTCGGGCTTGCACCGGAGAGAACGAGGATAGCGTGGGAGACCATGTAGTAGACCGACCTAGAGCACCATCTATTTGTTTACAACTGAAATCCAGGCATGGACATATTTACATATGCTTGGAGTAATGCAAGTATGCCTGTGCCATACCTGGTTGATCCCTGTGGAAGCTGTCAATCACCGTAGTGGACATCTTTGCTACAGTGATTGCCACAGGCTTTCGGGTCCCATGCCATGCAGCTGCACTGCTGCTTACTGAGCACAGGAGATCACTCATTTGGCACAAGCGCCATTCAAAAGGAGACACTTTTTTTTAATGCAATGTGTTCTCTGAATGGAGGAGGTGGAGAGGCAGGGAGGTGACATCATAATCTCCACCTTGTCCATTCAGAGAACATTTTGCATTCATTGAGAAAATGCAAAGTATTCTTTAAATGGCATACATGCCCGATGAGCGACCTCCTGTGTTCACCAAGCTGCAGGGCAGCTGTTTGGAACAGGACACAGAAGAGATCTGCGATCAGTGGAGTAGCGGTGTATACCACAGCGATTTCCAGATTACACAGGGATCAGCCTGATGTGACCCATGCATACTTACATTGGTCTAAGCTGGACCACTATGACGATGCAGAAATATCCGTACCTAGAATTCTGCTTTAAAAAAAGTCAACGTTTTTGTTTTAGCATAGTTGGCTAGTTTGCTCGATAGGGTTATAGCATTAAAGTATGCACTGTATATTCATTTTATTGTGCGTGAGTAATGTTTTTACATGTGTACCTATATCATAGATCTTTTAACAGACTAATCCTCTGAAGAAGACCCTTGATATATGGGTTGAAACGCGTCAGTTTCACTTTCCTGCTGTTGACATTTTTTTAATATTGCTATGGAAATATCTGTATAATGTATGTTTGGCCCATTACGTTTCTAAAGTACTTCCTAGTGGTGCTCATTTTTTAACTTTCATGTTATGTTATTTTTGTAAAAATAAATATATCTACTTTTTTTTTTTTACACATCATTGACTCAATTCTTTCACTTTGCTGCCTAAAAACCCCACCTTTGGGGGAACTCCTCTCTTTTCTTCTTATTAGGGGTGAGCAGCACTCTTTCTCCTCTCTTTGTGTCTTCTCTTTGTTTTATAGCATTAAAGTATAACTAAAAGCAAAACTTCTTAGTTTTGGATAGAGGGGAGGCGTTTGTGTCCCCCTCTTTATTTTTCCTGTTCACCATTATCAAAAGTGAAAGAAAATCCCCAAATTTGCGTTACCAGAAAAGTAATAGAGGGGAAATCTTCCAATGGGGACACTAGTTCTGGTTATCTGGGGTGGGGCCCCAAGAGATTCATTGATTTGTAGGGATTTCCTCTCACTTCCTGCTTTGTCTGTGGGACAGGAAGTGAAGGTAAATCTCCCCAATGGGACACAGATGGCAAAAATAAACCTTTACAGGAGTTTATAACCCTCCCTTACGCTATCCAAAATGAAAAAAAAAAAAACCCTTTGCCTATAGTTCACCGATTGGTTTAGCTTGCTATCTACAATGGCTTTTTAAAAAGGAAAACTATATTCTTTTTTTTCTGCGATTATTTAGTCATACATGTCAAAGATAAGATAAATGTAAATAAAGTTATCATGTTAACTTTATATGTGTACATAGGGCAGGCATATTTACTCATCACACGTGTAGGCTCAGGTTGCCGCTCATTAATCCCGCAGAGTGAGTGTGCCTTACAAGATTTCACTTCCTGTCCCATAGCCAAACAGGAAGTGAGAGGAAATCTCTGCAAATTAAGGGGATTCCGTGGGGCGGTCCCCCAGATCACCAGAACAAAGATTTCCCCTCTACTACTTTTCTGGGGACAACATAAAATTATGATTTTCTTTTTACTTTCACCGTTAATGGTAAACGGGACACAGAGGATGAATCTCCTTAAAAGGGGAGGTACACCCCCGCCCCCCCGCCCCAAAAAAAAATTTAAAGTCAGCAGCTAAAAATACTGCCGCTGCTGACTTTTAATATATGGACACTTACCTGGGTCCAGGGAGCCCGCGACGCCGGCACCCCAGCCGATCTTTGGATCGGCTGTCGGGTGCAACCGCCGCCATTCCCGGTAAGGAAGCCCAGCAGTGAAGCCTTTTGGCCTCACAGCCAGTTCTTTACTGCGCATGTGCGAAGCTTACTGAGCTTTCTAATTGGTCCGGCGGCAGAGGAAGGGGAAGGGGGCCGAATTTCTTGGGAGACCGGGCCACAGCGCTGTCTCCCGGAGGTAGGAAACGTTACCTGTCAAAAACAGGTACCCGTTACACCCACTCCGGTGGCACCTTTCAGTGGGGGAGATGGATGAGTGAAACTCCGCTTTAAGACCTCTTTCACACCAGCGGACCAATGGGGTCCACCTGTCTGTTTTTCAGACTGATCCATTTGGACCACCCATTGTTCACAATGACGCAGATGTCAGCAGACATGTGTCCACTGTTGTGACCCGCCGGCATCCGATCTGCTAAAAACAAACAGACAGACAGATGGGAATCCATTCCCATCCCTTCGGTGGATCGGCTCAGATGAAAGTCGGATAGAAACGGACAGGCAGTCTGTTTCCATCCGACTGCCCCATAGATAACAGCGAGCTGTGTCCGTACCTGTTCTGCATAGTGGAGCAGACATGGCCCTGTCATCCACCTGCTCAGCAGGGATCAGCGGAGAGATCTCCACTAAACAGGCAGATCCGCTTGACGGATTCTGCTCCATCTGAAAGGGGCCTAACTGGTGCACAGACAGCAATAAAAACTGACGTGCATTCTAATCCAGCTACACTTTATCCAAAACTGAAAAAAAAGGTTTTGCTTTTAATTATATTTTCAGCAAAACTATGCACTCACATATACCCAGTAGTCACAGCGGTTTAAGCAAAATCCAGCCAGCATCTAACATGGAGAAAGTCAGATTGGCGTGCGTGATGACATCACAGCATAAGGCCATGCCCCTACATGAAGGTCTTCAGGGGGAGCCATTGGGAGATATTTACACCTGCTTACCATGACCATGCATCTTTAGGAGGGTCATGGTGCTCTGGTAAGTTTTTAATGAGCATTTTCTGCACAGTGGAATGATGTCACGAGTGGAGAACTATGTATTATAAGGAGGGCTGTACTTCACTTTCACACTGGACTTTATATTGTATTGGAATGTTTCTTACTAACTATATTAGTGCGTGGGAGAATAGCGACGCACTTTTGTTTATTTTACTACACCGTCTCTGATGATCATCAGCGAGTTTATAGTCATATTAATTTACTAATGTGTTCATTGTAATATTTTGGGGTGTAGCGCCGTCTTTACTCAATACACTTGCTGCCAGGAATGTCTGATGTTTGATGTTCATACCTCAGTACAGTGTGTTAGTACACCTTTTAGATTTCCTAACCTACATATCACTGCTACCCTGTTTCCCCGAAAATAAGACCTAGCGTGACTGTCGGTGAAGGCTGCAATATAAGCCCTACTCCCCAAATAAGCCCTACCCCGTTTCCCCAAAAATAAGCCCTACCCTGAAAATAAGACCTACAAGGACTTTAACTAGGGCTTATTTGGGGGGGGGCTTATATTGCAGCCATCACCGACAATCACGCTAGGTCTTATTTTCGGGGAAACAGGGTAGGAGGAGCATTTAGGAATCTATTAGGAGATCCACTGAAATTTCGGCAGCCAAAAAGTGTCGGCCGAAAATGGTGTTATCGGTAGAATGCGGATGAGAAAATGAGCCGATAATGGCACAGAAAACGCACCGCGATTTTGCGGCGAATCCATTGGAATTTTGCCACAATTTTACTATGATTTACTGTGCTTATGGTGTGTTTTTCATAGATCACGTGACTTAAAAACCGCTTAAAAAAATGTAACACAGGTGCGTTAATGATGCGTTCTTGCTGTGTTTTCAATGCATTTGAACCGGGAGGCGCGCTTTTTGTGCATTTTTTTTTTTTAACTGGCCAAAAATACACCAAGCTAGATTTTTAACACCACAATGGAAACCCACCGGACCAGTGTGAACAGAATTTAAAAGGGATACATTTTTCTTGAGCTTTTCTTGCGCTAAAAAGGTGCGAATAAAGGCCGACAAATTCATATTCATTTAAATTGATATTAATTAAAAAGTCAAATAAAATACAATTGTATAAAAAAAAAAAATATATATATATATATATATATATATATATATATATATATATATATATATATATATATATATATATATATATATATTTAAATATTTAAAAACAGTCATTTTCAGCACCAAAATTTCCATTCGATGCACCTCTAGAATCTATGTATGGAAGATAAAAAAAAACAAAAAACGTACATAACAAGCAATTGTGCATGTTGGAATAAACATTACAATAATAACTCAAAATACATATATACATAAAAGGCTCCTCTTAAAAAGTTTATGTGCATCATTATATAGATTTTAAAAATAATTCTGGACATACAGATATAAAAACCCCGACAGCTATAAAAGCTGCGTACAGCCGAAGCGACCATAAAACTATTCTTTTAATCTCTGCATTAACGATTTACATTGTAAATGTTTGCATAATTCAAAGCGTAATGTCACCACAAACAAAATGAAGTTGAAGTTTAGTCAAAAAATATTGCGCTTTGTGTCAAAACAGATTATATGTGTCACCAAGGACAATAGAGTTATTAAATCAGTTTGCGTTACACATTGGATCTAGGGAAGAAACATCACTAGGTTGAACACCTCCATACTTGCACTGTACAGAGATTTGCTGTTCTCCCAGCACCAGCAGGTTTTTCCAGAAGCCACCAGCTAGAAAAGCTACTTCTCCTCCTCCAGGGCATCCCTGGAATCCCAACTAATTTTAATAAACTTCCCAGACAAGGCTAGGCTCCCGAAATGATTTTGAAGGATTACAGAAAGACTTTGCAAGACAAGGCCCCAACTGGTCAGATCTTCCAATCACCATCTCATTTCCATCGCTAGCCCTTGCATCTTGCAAGTATAGAATGCAGTCTTTTTTGGGTTTCTTCATTGGAAAAAAAAAAAAAAAAAAAAGGGAAAGCTTTCTAAAGCTGCCATATTATGAACTTCAAGAAGAAATTAGATAGTGCTGGACCCTGAGGACGTCCTATTGGTGTTGCTATCCAGTAGTACTAGAATGGTGTTAATGTAGGTCAGGGGTCTCCAAACTTTCTAAAACAGAGGGCCAGTTTACTGTCCTTCAGACTTTAGAGGGCCAGACTGTAGTCATTGGTAGTAGAAAAGGTCCTGACGTCAGTGGGAACAAACAATGCCCCATCTTTGGTGTCAGTGGGAGTAATTGTGCCCTATAACTGGTGTCATTGGGCTCCCTTGTTGGTGTCATTGGGAGGAATTCTGCCCCTTCATTGGTGTCATTGGGAGGAATCCTGCCCCTTCATTGGTGTCATTGGGAGGAATCCTGCCCCTTCATTGGTGTCATTGGGAGGAATCCTGCCCCTTCATTGGTGTCATTGGGAGCAATTCTGCCCCTTAATTGGTGTCATTGGGAGCAATTCTGCCCCTTAATTGGTGTCATTGGGAGGAATTCTGCCCCTTTATTGGTGTCATTGGGAGGAATTCTGCCCCTTCATTGGTGTCAGTGTGGGGGGAATTATGTCCCATAGTTGGTATCGGTGGATGAAAATAGTGCCCCAAGAGCCAAATAGAAGCAAAGGGTCGTAGTTTGGAGTCCACTGATGTAGGATATCTGGTTACCGGGTTGGCAGCTTCTACAACCCAAAGGATTATCACATGTTCCTTGCTTTGTAGCACAAAGCTGAAGGTAGTAAGTAGATTGAAGTACCACTCCACCGAATCCTCAAAAGAGGAAATCCAGTGTGTTTCAAGGGTCCAAGGACAATTTCACCAGGGATTTCAACGGAAAGCCAGAATAATACCATTCACAATTTACCCTCAATTCAGTCCATGTACATTGCCTATTACAATCCCTAATGAAGGCGGTATCTTTGGACTCCCGAAAAACCTTGGATTCCACCTTTTGAATTCCTCCTTCCTATACTGCACAGGTGTAAAACTGGCTGCCCTCCAGCTGTTGCGGAACTACAAGTCCCAGGAGGCATTGCAAGGCTGACAGTTATAAGCATGACTCCCACAGGAAGATGCATGATGGGATTTGGAGTTCAGCAACAGCTGGAGGGCCGCCAGTTTGACACCATTGCTATACTGGTATAAAACTGTATCTGGACTATCGACCAATGGTGTGGCACTTCATTCTTATACTTGCTGTTATTATGAAATTGGTCAGTAGTTGCTTTTACTAGGTGCATACTTGTTCTGGGTTGGTGCTACTTTTAAAAAGTCAAAGTACACAAGAAACGACCTCCATATTTCTGCCCATGTTTACAAAGCTAAACGGCATCCAAAGCTTGTGTTTTGCATGTTGTTGATGGAGTACATCAGGGATAAAACGCTGGTCAGGTTTATACTATGGTTTTTGTCTCCCGGAGACATTTTCCCCCAATTGTCTTTCAGGAACATTTTCAGTAACAACGGTGAATGGATAGAACCTCTATCAGATTATTAATACTGGATCTTTGGAGGTTCACAAATGGGGCATTCGAAGAAAAGTCTCTTGTTAAAAGGACTGAATGATTCTGTCTAGGCTCTCAAACTCGGAACAGCCTACTCAGGCGTTCCAGATGGAATTCAAAGACTAGAAAAAAAAAATGCATCGCAGGAAACACTTGGAAAAGCCATAGATAGATCTAAATTTTTTCCTTCCACCATGGATGAAAGGAAAGAAAATGGCTGGATTCCCCCATCAACAGCACTGCGGGAGAGATTCCCCCATCAACACTGACTGTGCCGATGGAGGATTCCCTCCCACAGTGCTACTGCATTCTGTCAGCGGGGAGACACAGGGAGCCCTACCGGCCAGCAGAACACGATGTTTACTGTTAACGGCTATAGCCACTGACAGTAATCGCATGTAGAAAAATCCGACAGGCTGGTTTTACCCAAGCCAAAACCGATGGATCGATTTGGGTACAATCAGCCTGCCCAGACATGGATCAAAATTCTGCCAGTCCTTGCCAAACCGGCTTAAGAGTTCAAAGACTTCTTCCAAAAAATAACAAAGCTTTTCAGGGACCAGGCCGAGCCTCCTTCATCAGGGCTTAGGATGCTGCTTACATTAAACAGAACAAAATCAAGACTCTGCCTAGTTCACAATATCTAAAGAAAACGGATTGTGAACCACTGCTGGGAATAATGAGTACTAAACACAGCAAGTACAATGAAGGCATAATCCTTGTCAGCAGTGATTCACAATCAGTTTTCTTTAGAAGTCCCGATTACACGTAGGATCCTAAGCCCTGATGAAGAAGGGACATCCAGGACCCCGAAATGTGTTGGCTTGGAATAATTTGGAAAAAAACACTTTTCCTGATTCTATATTTTAAAGGTGTGGAGCTTTCAGAAACCCTGAGCACCCAGACCAGAGCCTTTAGTCTTGCAAAAAAAAAAAAAATGGTTTAAAAGCTAAAAACTTAAAGTGTTACTAAACCCAGGATCCTGCATTCACTATATCTGGTCTCCCACAGTACACAGAACATGGAAATGCCATTATTTTAGTTAATATAAACTGCTAAATACCTTTTTTCATATCAGCCGATCAGATGCACCCTCCCCTTTCCAATGGAAAATGTGCGCTCGGAGCTTGTTGTCGGAATTTCCAACACACAAAGTTTGAGAGCTGGCTCTAAAATTTTCCGACAACAAAATCCGTTTGCGTAAATTCCAATCGTGTGTACACAAATATCCATGCATGCTCAGAATTTAAGCAGAAGAGCAGCACTGGCTATAGAACTTCATTTTTCTTAGCTCATCGTACGTGTTGTACGTCACCGCGTTCTTGACGTTCGGAAATTCCAATCAACTTTGTGTGACCGTGTGTATGCAAGACAAGTTTGAGCCAACATCTGTCGGAAAAAATCCATGGATTTTGTTGTCGGAATGTGCAATCGTGTGTACAGGGCATAACTGTATCTGAGCACCACAAACTGAAAACACTATTTTATTCATGTTGAATATTCAAAGCAAACTTACTTATTTATCCATGTCTCCATGCTTTATTTTGTTGAGAAATCACTTTAAAAAAAACACCCCACCCCACAGCCATCTTGAGTAAGGACAGATGATTCGTGTTGGATTTACTTCCTGGAATCCATCTGCCCTTAACTCAAGCATTCAGGAAGGAGGGTTTGTTTGGCTGAGGAAGCATCTCCTCCATATTAAAAGGAAAAAAAAAAAAATAATGACAATGCAGACTCCCGGGATGCAGGACATCATTCTGGTCTAGGTCATAAACAAGGAAGCAGCTGAAGGAATGTAAATATATAAAAACCTTCCTATTTACTAATACTAGCAACACAGTCTCTGTCATGGACATACATGCATCAAGTTAATCTGGTCAAACAGTTTTCAACGGACACCATTTTTTTCTTTAAATGAGGTTGTAGAACACTCCGTTTATTCTACTGTGACCCGACTTCGATGTGACTTTGCATATTCTGTGGGGCCAAGTCGTACTGTAAATTGCACCAAAGTAGTGCAGGAACCTTTTCCAAAATCGCACCGTTCTGAGTCGCTTTGATTAGATCGGGCACGGCTGAAAACAATGAGATTTCCATGGTCATGCGATCCTGTGCGACTCAAGTTGCACTAGTGTGAACCAGGCCTTCAGGACCAGAATCAAAATAAAAGCCACACAAGCATAGGGATATCATGCAAACTGGGTGTCACAGTACTTCAAACCAAGCCACAGTGCTGTCCTTTACTATCATCTGTCAGCTGACACAGACGGAGCCTTCTCATCTGTCATTCCGATCCAGACGTTCTGATGTAGCAACGTCTAGGTGTTGCTTATTTCATTTGCTTTCTAACCTACAGATAATCTCCACCCCGTCCAGATGTTTAGTGACCTCTGTATGCAATCCGGAAAGCACAAAACGCACACACGCTCCTGCTAACCTACTTTGAAGAGCTCTGTGCTCCAGTCTACAAGGCTCGTGTTCCAAGCATGCTGTCACCATAGAGATTAATGAGCAGCCACTGTGCAGCACATGATAACTGCAGTTTAAAAACAGAGGAAGAAAAAAAAAAATCTGAAGGACCTTTCTCATAAAACAAGAAAGTCATTTCAATATCATAGAAGGGGGATGTCCACGTGACAGAACAGCTTGAGCGAGCTGAAGTTTAACTGCGTTTTCCTGCAAGGCTTCAGTAACATATGGGTAAACATTTACCCTGCATAATGGAAGTGACATTCCTCTGTGCTACAGGCTGCAGGAATGACAGCTGCTTAGAATACAGCACAAGGCCTCCAAGCTGCTGGATCTAGCGCCAAATCCTCAGGGCGAGTTATAAGTCCACTGTGATCGAGCACAAGCCCGGCATTATGCCATTGGGGCTGTTTACTCTACGGCATGGGCAAAGTGGTGCGGTTTCTAGCTTCTATTTGCAATTAAAACTCCGGACAAAAAAAAAAGTTTTCGCATGCAGTGGGGCTGTGCCCGCATTGCACAGGTCAACTGCTCATTTTTTGCCTAGGGCAGGGGGTCCCCAAACTTTTCTTGTCCTTCAGATTTTAGGGGTGCGGGCTATAGTCAGTGGTAGCTGAAAATGCCCCAGCGTCACTGAGAGCAACAGTGACTCAGGCTTGGTATGTATGAAAATTATATAGCCATAGTCAGCATGAGGAGGAATAGTACCCCATCACTGATGTTAGTTGAAAGAATAGTACCCTATTGATGGAAGAATAGTGCCTGATCCTTGGTAATAAATTGGAGGAATAGTGCCCTACCGTTGGTGTCAATAGGAGGAATGGTATCCCATCATTGGTATCAGTGAGAGGAATTGCACCCCATCATTTGTGTCAATGGGAGAAATTATGCCCCATTGTTGGTGTCACTGAAAGTGGGAGGAAATATGTGCCACCGTTGGTGTCAGTGGAAAGAATGGTGCCTCATTGTTGGTGTCAGTAAGAGATATAGTGCCTTGCATCACTGGGGGGGAATGGTCTTTTAAATGGGTTGTAAACCCTCATGTGTTTTCACCTTAATGCATCCTATTCATTAGGGTGAAAAAAACACCTGGAAGTCACCGCCCCCCCCAGTTTTACTTACCTGAGCCTCTAAATCTCCTCGGCGGAGACGTGCTATACCTCTCTGCACAGGGTTCCGGGTCTTGATGGGATAGAATGATAGCAGCGCAGCCATTGGCTCCCACTGTAGTCAATCAAATCCAACGACATGGGGGGCGGGGCCGAGTCCAGCATTCGTGTCTGTGGACGCAAATGCTGGTCTCGGGAGTGCGACCACAAGGTAACCCCCTCGGGAGAGCGCTTCTCCCAGGGGGTTATCTGATGTGGGGAGGAGCCGTCGAGGGACCCCAGAAGAGGAGGTTCGAGGCCACTCTGTGCCAAACGAGCTGCACAGTGGAGGTAAGTATGATATGTTTGTTATTTTAAAAAAAACAATCCTTTACAATCACTTTAAGGGCCGGATAAAAGACAAGCAAAAGAAACACATCTGGCCAACGGGGCCACAGTTTGGAGACCAATGGCCAAGGGCCAAGTCTTGGGACACCTGCCTTTACACGCACATGAAGTTTAATGGCATCCCAGTCTTAGTCCGTAGGGTTCAATATTGAGTTGGCCCTCTCTTTGCACCTATAACAGGTTCAACTCTTTTGGGAAGGCAGTCCACAAGGTTTAGGAGTGTATGGGAATGTTTGACCATTCTTCCAGAAGCGCATTTGTGAGTTAAGGCACCGATGATGGATCAGAAGGCCTGGCTCACAGTCTCCACTCTAATTCATCCCAAAGTTGTTCTATCGGGTTTAGGTCAGGACTCTGTGCAGGCCAGTCAAGTTACTCCACCCCAAACTCGCTCATCCATGTCTTTATGGAGCTTGCTTTGTGCACAGTCATGTTGGAACAGGAAGGGGCCATCGCCAAACTGTTCCCACAAGTCCAAAATGTCTTGGTATGCTGATGCCTTAAGAGTTCCTCTCAAGGTGCCGAGCCCAACCCCTGAAATACAACCCCACACCATAATCCCCCTCTCCACCAAACTTAACACTTGGCGCAATGCAGCCAAGCAACTACCGTTTTGACAACTGCCAAACCCAGTTAGACACTTCCATCGGATTGTCAGACAGAGGTGTGATTCGTCACTCCTGAGAACACATCTCCACTGCTCTGGAGTTCAGTGGCGGCGTGCTTTACCCCACTGCATCCGCTTTGCATTGCACTTAGTGATGTAAGGCTTGGATGCAGCTGCTCGGCCATGGAAACCCATTCCATGAAGCTCTCTATGCACTTTTGTTGTGCTAATCTGAAGGCCACACAAAGTTTGGAGGTCTGTAGCTATTGACTCTGCAGACAGTTGGCGACTTCTGCACACTGTAAAGCTTCAGCATGCGCTGACCACGCTATGCCATTTTATGTGGCCTATCACTTTGTGGCTGAGTTGCTGTTCCCAGTTGCTTCCACTTTGTTATAATACAACTAATAGTTGAACGTGGAATATTTAGAAATTTCAAGGATGGACCCATTCTTTCACAAATGTTTGTAGAAGCAGTCTGCATGCCTAGTTGCTTGATTTTATACACATGATTGCAATTATTTGGAGGGGTATCCCAATACATTTGGCAATATAGTGTACTTACCCAATCCCCCCCCCCCCCCCCACAAGACAAGTTCCTGTGGCTCCACCCCCCAACCATGGTCTTGAGCGGTGGACTTTTCCTGATGTCATCACACCCAAAAAGGCCTGCTCTGGACAGGAGAACGTCAGGAACAGTTCACAGCTGGATTGTGGGTGGGGGGGGGGGGCGCTATTTGCCAATGGAGCAGAGAATCGGGTGAGTAAAGGCTTTCTCCTCTCCCCTGGACAAAACAAGCAGTTCATCCATGCAGTGCGGGCGCACCCCCACTGCATGGGAAACCATTTCTTTGCCTGGAGTTGGGCTTTAAAGCAAAACACCAGCCAAAAACAAGATAAAATTGATAGCCCATTAGGTCTGCAGTTCTGACAGTGCTCTCAAGCATTATATATATTGAACATTATGTGCGCGCCGTGGTAATGTCAGGGGCCGCATTTGAGGCTCCCCCCTTAGCTCATATGTTGACACCCACTGCTATAGAATCCCTTGCTATAGAATCCCTTGAGTGTCATCTGGGTTGCTATTGCATCCAAGATGGTGGCATCCAGCAGCAGATTTAGGGTCTTTGGAGGTCTACACAAGGCAGGCTTTAATAGGTACTTGGATATACAATCTGATCTTTTTGTTGAAAAGAATGGTTTGGCGACTGGATACCATAGCACAGATCATTAGCAGGCTGAACCACCCTGCAGATGCCCAGAATTTCCTAGTAAACAAAGTCCTGCACGGCGGGCCCCGTTCCAGTGCTCAATGGCTGCCGTCACAGCCTGCTACCTGCACATGCACCTTGTTGCTGAGAGACAGCAGAGAAGACTGTGGGACAATGCCGCGCTCCACAGTACAGATCATTAATCATTTAGGCAGCTTTGTCTAAACCAGCAGAGTATTCTCAGTGAAGGGGGAGTGCCTACGTGTGTGGCAATTTCCTAGACGGCCTCGAGTACAGTATACAATAATAGAGAGGACATCAGCTTTTCGCATAAAAAAAAAAAAAAAAAAAAGAAGATCTACACACTATATATATATATATATATATATATATATATATATATATATATATATATATATATATATATATATATATATATATATATATATATATATATATATATATATATATATATATATATATACACATACACATATACACACACATACAAAAAAAACCTAAAATTAGTCATTTATAGTACAAAAAGAGCAAATAATTGCTACTGTAAATATTACTTTCACAGTTCTACAGTAAAAAAAAATTAACCCCTTAAGAGTAGTGATTATTTGCTTTTTTTGTACTATAAAAGGGCTAATTTTAGTTTTTTTTAACCCCATTATGTTACTAAACGTCTTAGACCTGGTTCACATCTATGTGTTTTTTGGTGCTTTTTGCAGAAACGCACTACAGTTCATTTACATGGTTTCCTACGGGACAAGTTCACATCTATGCTTTTTCAGCCGCTGCGTACTTGGAAAGGGTCAAGAACTTTTAACGCAAAACGGTGCTTTTTTGGTTCAATATACTTCAATGGCAGCAAAGCTGCAGAAAAGCATGTAATGCGTTTTTGCAGCAATTTGTGTTTTTTAATCTGCCCAACAACAAATTGGCCGAAAAAATTGCAAAAACGCAAATAGCAGCAAAATCATGTTCGCAAAAATCAAAACACACAGCAAAAAGCACTGCAGACACAGATCAAAAGAAAACTGCATAGGTGTGCACAGAGCCTTATGCTGGCCACACGGATCAATATAGTCAGTATATCTCCTCTAATAGTATATACAGTATATCTCCTCTAATAGTATATACAGTATATCTCTTCTGTCTGTTATTCTCAGATTATTATTATTATTATTATTATTATCTTTTTAGATATTTTGCTCCCCAACCATATAGTTGGTTGTTTATATTTACCACTGCATAGAGATATTAAGGAATAAATTGCCCTTTTAAAAAAAACTTTACATATTAACTAAATTATACACCACACTTTCTTCTAAGATTATTAATCGATTAATCGAAACAATAATCGGCCAACTAATCGATTATGAAAATAATCGTTAGTTGCAGAGATATATATATATATATATATATATATATATATATATATATATATATATATATATATATATATATATATAGAGAGAGAGAGAGAGAGAGAGAGATAGATATATATATATATATATATATATATATATAAAAAACTTCCTGCTATTAAACATAGCCAATATAAAAAATAAAAAAAAAATGTAACAAAGTCGAATTTCTTTTTTCAATTTAGGCCAATATGTATTCTGCTACATATTTTTGTTTAAAAAAAAAAAATCCCAATAAGCGTATATTAATTGGTTTGCTCAAAAGTTATAGCATCTTCAAACTATGGGATATTTTTGTGGAACTTTATTTTTTTAATAGTAATGGCGGCAATCAGTGACTTATAGCGGGACTGCGATATTGCGATAGACAAAAAGAACACCAAGTGACACTTTGGAGACTTTTTTGGGGCCAGTGACACCAATACAGTGATCAGTGCTAAAAAAATATGCACCGTCACTGTAATAATGACACTGGCTGGGAAGGGGTTAACATCAAGGGCGATCAAAAGGGTTAAACGTGTCCCTAGAGAGTGCTTGCTAACTGTGGGGGATGCTTTAACTGTGGGAAGACAGATCAGCGTTCCTCCTTAGCAGAAACACAGGATCTCTATCTTCTCTTGTCACCGAACGGTGATCAGCTTTGTTTACATCGGCAGACCGCTGTTCTGCCTCTCTCAGTAACAATCGGCGAGTCCCAGTGGACATCGGGTCCGCTTGACCCGCTGATTGGCTCCTGCTGTGTCCAAACGAGTTTGTAAATGTTGAACACAGATCCTAATGAGAGTGCTGATTGCCACTTTAAACAAGCTGCTAGCAGGACTTCAATACTTCTTGAAGCTTACTGAAAAGCCTGCTAGCAGCTTGCATAAAGTGGCAATCAACACTCCTATTAAAATTTGTGTTCAACATTTATAAACTGGAGCTGAATGTTACTTTAAAAACTTCAACAAAGCTTGCTGTTCACACTGCTCTTATACAAGCTGAAGCCCGTTTAAAAACAGGCCTTATTCCCACTTGGATTAAGCATCCTTGGTTGTTTTTCAGGGTTTTTTTTTTTTTATATGCATTTTCATTTCGCAAAATTTTTTATTTCTTTTTTTTTAATGGAAAGCTAGTTACTTGGCTGTTCAGGTGCTCCTGCTGAAGTCTATTGAGGCCGAAACGCGTCAGTCTGTCCCAAAAGAAGTTAATGTACTTTTGCAAGCGATGAGCCTTTCAGCAACATTACGCTCCGGTGTGAATGGACCCCCAATGGGTCTACTGGAAACCCTACCGTCAAGTGCTGAAACACTTTCGGTGAATCTTCATATCGCTCAGGTGTGAATGGGGCCTGAAGGGACCCCCGTGCCGATGCAAAAGCTTTCCTCTAGCCCCATATACAGTGGTACAGCATGTGGACAGCTCTGGCTCTGCACAGTCCACAGAGACAATGATCACGGGACTGCAGGATAAAGCTGCTGAAAAGTAGCGTGTCGATTTTATGCCCGACTGATTTGTCAACTTTGTGATCACATCTACATTACATTCGTGCTGGGAAGTCCAGTGATCTTGCAGAAAAGGTATGCAAGCTGACATGGATGAAGTGTCATGCGGGTTACCTTGTCAGTTTGGCATTCTTTTTTTTTTTAATTTTCCAACAGTTTCCAAAAAAGGGGGCGATGTAAAATGTCACCGTCATAAATACTGCCTCCAGTTCCTGCAGTTGGTTCAGTCCAGATCCTCCTCCTTTCATGCATGACTGAAAGTAGTATTAAACCCAAAAGCAAACATTATATTGCAGCTTACAATTCCTAGATGTGATGGCTGCATCAGGTTCTGTTTTCTAGGCTTTCCAGTCCTCATATTTAATCTGGTGATCTGGCCCATAAGTCTGTTTTTCAAAACCTGCAGATGTAGTAGTAAGAGGGAAACCATTTGCCACTGACAGGGGTGCAAACAATGATCCGTTTTTGTTGTTTTTTTTTTTTTTTTTTGTTTACAGGATATAAAAACTTCATTGCAAAAAGGAAAAAAAAAACAAAACAGTTTGCTGTAACTGCTTAAAATACATCAAACAGAAGGCCGTCTCCCCACCTTGTCTCAGCAGTCGGCAGCAGAGAGGACAGAACTCCTCCACCAGATCCTGCGCTTCTCCGTACAGCTGTGGAGAGACTTGTCCCTGCCCCCTCCCTACCTCAGCAGTCAGCAGCAGAGAGGACAGAACTCCTCCGCCAGATCCTGCGCTTCTCCGTGTAGCCATGGAGAGACTCGTCTCTCCGCCCCCCCCCATCTTAGCAGTCGACAGCAGAGAGGACAGAACTCCTCCACCAGATCCTGCGCTTCTCCGTGTAGCCCCATGGAGAGGCTCGTCTCTGCAATACCCCCCCCCCCCAATCTCAGTAGTAGGCAGTAGAGAGGACAGAACACCTCTGCCAGATCCTGCGCTTCTCCTTACAGCTGTGGAGAGCCTCGTCTCTGCCCCCCCCACCCTCAATCTTAGCATTCGACAGCAGAGAGAACAGAACTCCTCCACCAGATCCTGCGCTTCTCTTTACAGCGGTGGAGTGGCTGGTCTCTGCCCCCCCCCCCTCCACAGTCAACAGCAGGGAGGTCAGAACTGGTTCTACAGATTGTTCACCTCTCCTCTCTGTGAAGCCACAGCACCACCTTGTTGTCTTCAGCAGACTCTGGAAACTGACTCCAGCCCCCCCTCTGGTCCTCCTCCAGACTCTGCTTCTCAGCTCCGCTCTGGCAGCATCACAAGGTATGGGGGTGCACTGTGAAGTAAGGGGGGGTGGGGTGCTCTGGACATCTTGTCTTACAGATACAACCTGCCCCTTTGAGGGCAATTATAATGCTGATGTGGCACACAATGAAATTGACCTCTGGCTTAAAAAATGTGAGCTGGAACTTGGCTTCAATTTGTTTAGTGTATCTAAATGTGCTAATCTACAAAACACTTCTCTCTCCACCCAGAAGGACAATGCTGCTGTCTAAAAAGGTGCCTCCTGTGCTCCTTCATCCAGAGTGGGGGGCACTCTAAGAGGTCAAAAACAGAGGAAAAAATGGCCTGACGATAGAAAATGAATGCAGCCATTAGATCGAAGGATTGGTAAGCTGCAATATATTACATTTTGGGTTTAATACCGCTTTAAGGGCTTGAAGTCATTATTTGACTAACAAAGGGGCCCCCAAGTTTGTAGACTTCCAGGGTACTCCGGGAGACGTCTCTGAGGGGGACCCCGTTGAAGCCCCTTGCTTAGCACTTTAGCGAGCAGAAAGCAAAAAACACATGATCACTGCAATCTGGTGGTTTTTTTTTCACATTGTAAGTCGTTTATTGTGTGACGATCGTTATTCTTTGTGGCTGTCATCCTACAGATGAAGTCATTCAGGTAGAAAAGCAGGGCAGAGGAATTTACATTCTGTACAGACACGCTACTTCCATCCCCTCCACAGACAAAAACAGCTCGTTTTACTCCATCACCCCCCCATCATCCTCCATGGGAGTCTCTACAGCCTCCACCACCACCCCCCCGGCAGTGAAGGGAAGCCGAGTTTTCAAGAAGCTAGTTGGCGTTACCGGGCTTGTCCTATGTGGCAAAGGATTCTGGGAATTGGCGTTCAGCTGCTGCACATGATCAAAAAACACAGGGACAGCATCTGATGTGCTTATTTGACCTGCAGACGGTAGGAGAAACCCTTGTGTATGGGGGAGCCCAGATTTTAGGGACACACGTATCTCCTACATTCGCTTTAGGCAGACCAGGTAAACGTGTCTGTATTTGTATCTGCTGAGTCTGGGCCTTTGTCTACTATCCTAAGGCATAACTGAAAACCAAAACGTACATCATAGCATAACGTTACCACTAAACTATTTTCTAACACGTCTATCCCTGTGCAGGGAAAAACATATCCCAGACACATGTTCAGCTTCAGATGTATGGCTGTACAGCAATCTCCTCCATGTACAATGCTAGAGGAAGTGTTGGGTAGGGCTCTAGACTCCAAAAAGGTAAGTATAGAATTACAAACATACCAGCAAGAGTGATGGAAGGGATCCCCGGAGTTTTCTGAAGAGAGTGTATAAAGAGGAGGCGATATCAAGTCCAGAAAAGGGTTTTTTGTCACTTGCAAGATGTCAGAAGGTAAACAAGTTTCAAGTTCACTAATCTCCCTTTATCAGGGCTTGAAGAGAATACTGGAGTGGATACTGCAAAAAGCAAAGACCAGTCTGAAGAGTATATAAAAAAAAAAAAAAAAAAGAGGAGAAGAGATCAAGTCCAGAAAAAGTTTGTCACTCGCAAGATGTCAGAAGGTAAACGAGTTTTGGGCTCACTAATCTCCCTTTATCAAGGCTTGAACATAATACTGGAGTGGTTCCTGCAAAAAGCAAAGTCCAGTCTGAAGAGTATATAAAAAAAAGGAGAAGAGATCAAGTCCAGAAAAGGTTTTTTTGTCAATAGCAAGATGTCAGAAGGCAAACGAGTTTCGGGCTCACTAATCTCCCTTTATCAGGGCTTAAGGATAATACTGGAGTGGATACTGCAAAAAGAAAAGACCAGTCTGAAGAGTATATAAAAAAAAGGAGAAGAGATCAAGTCCAGAAAAGGTTTCTTTGTCATTAGCAAGATGTCAGAAGGTAAAACGAGTTTCGGGCTCACTGATCTCCCTTTATCAGGGCTCGAAGATAATACTGGAGTGGTTCCTGCAAAAAGCAAAAGACCAGTCTGAACTGAAGAGTATATAAAAGAAGGAGAGATCAAGTCTAGAAAAAGTACGTCACTAGCAAAATGTCAGAAGGTAAATGAGTTTCGGGGGTTACAAATCTGTTGGTGTTGGGTAGGGCTCTAGACTCCAAAAAGGTAAGTATAGAATTACAAACATACCAGCAAGAGTGATGGTAGGGATCCCCGGAGTTTTCTGAAGAGAGTGTATAAAAGAGAAGGCGATATCAAGTCCAGAAAAGGTCGTCACTTGCAAGATGTCAGAAGGTAAACAAGTTTCAAGTTCACTAATCTCCCTTTATCAGGGCTTGAAGAGAATACTGGAGTGGATACTGCAAAAAGCAAAGACCAGTATGAAAAGTATGAAAAAGGAGAAGAGATCAAGTCCAGAAAAGGTTTCTTTGTCACTAGCAAGATGTCAGAAGGTAAAACGAGTTTCGGGCTCACTGATCTCCCTTTATCAGGGCTTAAGGATAATGCTGGAGTGGTTCCTGCAAAAAGCAAAGACCAGTCTGAACTGAAGAGTATATAAAAGAAGGAGAGATCAAGTCTAGAAAAAGTACGTCACTAGCAAAATGTCAGAAGGTAAATGAGTTTCGGGGTCACAAATCTCCCTTTATCAGGGCTTTTATATTGACATTTACAGATGATAGAAGATAATACTGGAGTGGTTACTGGAAAAATCAAAGACTGGTCTAAAGAATATATAAAAAAAAAAAAAAAAAAAGGAGAGATCAAGTCCAGAAAAGGTTTATTCTTCATAAGCAAAAATGTCAGAAAGTATATCAAAACACATTTCAGGCCTCACAAATCCCCTCATTAGGGTTTTTACGTTGGTGTTTACTGATGATTGAAATTAATACTGGATAGGTTATTGCCCAAAAACAAAAAAAAACACAACAAAAAAACACCAAAAAAAACACCAAAAAAAACAGTTTGATGTAAAAAGGAGGAGGAATCCACAAATCTAGATTATGTCCAGTAAAGGTTTTTTCCTTAAAAGATCGATCTCAGAAGGTAAATGTGTTTTGGGGCTCACAAATCTTCCCTTTATCAGGGCTTTGGTACATTGGTATTTATGGATGATTGAAGATAATACTGGAGTGGTTACTGCGAAAATCAAAGACCAGTCTGAAGAGTATATAAAAAGGGAGGAGAGGTCAAGTCCAGAAAAAAATGTATGCTTCACAAGCAAGAGGTCAGAAAGTATATTCAACAGGTTTCAGGGCTCACAAATCCCAATTCATCAGGATTTCTATATTGGTATTTACTAGTGATTGAAAAGCATACCGGACAGGTTACTGAAGAAAAGAAAAACCAGTTTGAAGAACATGTAAAAGGAAGGAGAAATCCACAAATCTACATCAAGTCCAGAAAAAGTTTATTTGTTGCAAGAAAGATCTCAGAATGCAAACGAGTTTCGAGGGTCACAAATCTCCCTTTATCAGGGCTTTTATATTGGTATTTACGGATGATTGAACAGAGTACTGGAAAGGTTACTGTGAAAAACAAAGACCAGAATGAAGGATATAAAAAAAAATAAAAAAAAGGAGGAAAGAAAGTTCAGAAAAGGTTTATTCTTCACAAGAAAGAAGTCAGAAAATATATCCAACACGTTTTGAGGCTCACGAATCCCCCCTTCATGGGGGGGGGGTTTATAATGGTATTTACTGATGATTGAAAAATATTGGACAGGTTATTGCTGAAAACAAAAACCAGTTTGAAGAAAATGTAAAAGGAGGAGAAACCCACAAACCTAGATCAAGCGCCCAGTAAGGCTTTATGTACACAGGACGTTTTAAAACCTCTCCCGAACGATTTAACTTTTGCCACGTTTACATGCCGCATTTGCGTTTAGAAGCGTTTTTTTTTTTTTTAAATAAAAAAATGCATCTCCATTACACACGCCGCAAGTTACCACATTTACATGCGTTTACAAGCTGTTACAGGCAATTGGTGTTTCAAATACCTCTGAACATGCATCCTGAACGCATTTTTTTTTTGCTTTCCAAAAAATGCTTCTAAACTCAACTGCCTAGAAACTACTATAAACGACCCTGTGTACATGTACTGATAAGATAACAGAGGAGAGTTCAAGGGCAGTTGAAAAAAACGACCAACTGCACCTAAACATTTGTTTACGATCAGCAGTGTACATGAAGCCTAAGAGCCGGTTCACACAGGGGCGACTTGTCAGGCGACCTAGTCACCTGACAAGTCGCCTGCCGTTCTGTACAATGGAACCGTTCTAATAGGAGCGATGCAAGTCGCTCCGACTTAGAAAAAGGTTCCTGTACTTCTTTTGGGGCGACTTGAGGCGACTTGCATAGACTTCTATACAGAAGTCGTTTTGCAAGTCGCCGTGGATGTCGTGTGCAGGTCGCCTCGGTGAGGTGACCTGCAAGTCGTGCCGCCCCTAGTGTGAACCGACCCTTAAGGTTTAATAATCACAAGCAAGATGTCAAAAGGTAAACGCGTTTTGGGGCTCACAAATCTCCTTTTATCAGGGCTTTAATATATTGGTATTTATGGATGATTAAAGATAATACTGGAGTGGTTATCATGGAAAACAAAGACCAGCCTGAAGGGTACATAAAAGGTGAACGCCACCACAAATCTAGATCAAGGTGTATTTGTTACAAGCAAGATGCCAGAAGCCAACATGTTTCCGGTTTCCCAAATCCCTCTTCATCAGGGCTTTTTTCTATATTCACATTTACAGGTGATCAAAGAGTGTACTGGACGGGTTATTTTACAAAAAAATGAAGATCAGGTGAGACAGGCAAACTGCACTGCCTGTTCTGTAATAACGTGCCAAATATTATCCCCAATCATCTGTAAATGCCAGCATAAAGACCTAGTGAAGGGGGATTTGTGAACCCCAGAAACGAATTGGCTTTAATTTGACCTACTGCTTGTGAAATATAAACCTTAACCAAACTTGATCTATACTTATAGCACCCTCATCCCTTTAAATTTACTCTCCTCCATCCAAGGGCAGATAACTTGAGCAACTACCTCCACGTACCTAAGTTTGAGGGAACACCAAAACCCAGGTCAACCCGATATGCAAATTTCAATTTCCTTGTGAAATAAAGTGCTGGTTAACTTACAGCTCCCTCTCCCCAACGCACTTAACCATTGGTCAGAAAGTCCACTCATTAAAAGTGATCATGACGTCAGCAAACGGTGGGAGGGATTGCACACTTTCAGCGGATGAAGTTTGAATATAAATATTAGAGCAGATCTGGCATAAAATTTCAAGAATTTTGCCAAGCAAAGGTTTGTATTACCAGGGATATAGTATTTTCCTCAGGACAACTTTAGGGGTAATGCTCAGGTTAGAAAAAGTTTTCACTAGCTACAGTCTAGAAGTTAACCTACAGCCATATCACAAATACAAAAAAAAGCTTAATGATGAACAATTGGCACCATAAAGTACCTGAAAGAACCAGTCTTAAAAACAAAGTCCCTTGCAGAAGGTCATCTACACCTGAAAAAAACCCCTAGACTTTTAGCATTGGAAAAAAAGGCCCACCCCACCCCATTCCACAAAGCAGTGCTGCTCCATGCCTAAGCAGCCTATTGCCTCAAGTCTTGGCTGGGTTCACAAATTGCTGGTGCTGGTCAGTCCCTGCTGCTGCCTATCACCTTGTAACTTGCGACTCGTACTATGGGACTTTATCGGTCTGTTGCCTCTCAAAAGAATTGTCAACTCAACCCAACGTAGTAGGTTGTTAAATGTTAAAATCCCATCTGACACACAGATTTTAAAAACACACATACTATTGAACAAAACCCATATTGTTTTCCATCCCCTCCACTGCTATACATATACACCTGACTGCTCCAGAAAAGGTCAGAATATTGGCCCACCGGATGTATAAAAATTCAATACAACACATGCATGTTATAATTTCAACCAGAGTAGCCTGGGGATTGGCTACAATACCTCAACGTGTTTCGCCGATGTGCTTTTTCTGGACAGGTGTTCAGAAAGAGTTGTAGAAATGTTTAAATAAGGTTATGACCCATGGCTATATCCAAATGGACCCCATTAGGATGAGGGAGTGAGGAGCACACAACAATGTGGCAAATGCCTAAATAAAATACTAAAACAAACCAGGGGACACAATGTAAGCACCCCCCAAAGTAGAGTGTCCGAGATATCCCAATGTCCTCTCAACTCTCCCTGATGGAATAATAAGGGGTTACATTGGCTTTGCAGACGTACAATAGCGCCCAGTAGGTTATTGCACATGTCTTGGAAGCCATTAGACCCTTTATTGTTCGAACTCTCAGCCATGGCACATTGACTTGATTGAAGCTCTGGAATGGCTTTGTAATGGTAGAAGGTGAAGGAGGTGTGAAAAATTACTTGAGTGGTCCACTTTGATTTAAGCAGTAAAGTAGCTTGTATAAAGGGACAGGCTTGCTTTAACTCAATGGCTACCACCAATTTAAAAAAAATGGTTGGGGTAAGATTTTAAATTGGACATATTATTATGAGAAAAAAAGTTATAGAAGCTTAAAAATAAAGTGCAGTTTCACACGCTATGGGGGTATGAAAACTGTTAACACAGGAAATGTGAGACCCCAGCAAGAGCTAGGATAGGAGAAATATGCTATGACTAAACCAAGTATAATCCCATTAGACAGGCATCTGTTGCGCAAACCTTATTCTTTGGTTAATGTAAGATTAAACTGTGTTTTCAAGAACATAGTTTAAAGTGCATGTAAAGCCAAAATCTATTTTTCAGCATGCTTGCCGTCATTACTCACTGTATTCAGTTTTTTTTTTTTAAGCAAATTATGAGATCCCCTGCAAAGTTACTTAGCTGGAAACCCTGCCAGTAACAGGCTGTTAAGCCACTGCCTTTCCATCAGCAGCAGCATTGTAGACGCCTTCAGTTGGTTATTGGGCTGCCTATGGGGTGTACAGGTTTTGAGCCGAGCTATGGGTCTGTGTATATTCTGTGTATTTTCCAGTGAAAGTTGAAATGTTATGGATCATGTGAAAATGTGACGCTTTGGATAGTTACCAAGTTATAGTTCACTATACTTTTAGAAAGCCCCTGATGTCGTCACGTATGACGAAACACATAGGGTGGAACCAGAATGCAGACTACTGCGCATGCGCAAATTGCCACGACCCTTGTTGGGGTCTCGAATTTCCTGTGTTACACATAGCTTAATTTCTGAACTTATTTGTTTTGGTTTCTTTCTATGTATGGGTTGTTACCGACATGTGGTGAAAATGTCATGTCAATAGCACCTTTATGCCCCATACACAGGATCAGAAATTCTGCCAGCAAAAGTCGGATGAGAGCTTTTGGTCAGAAATTCCGACCGTGTGTATGCTCCATCGGACTTTCCAGCCAGCAAAAGATTGAGAGGATGTTCTCTATTTTTCGGTCGGAAAAAGTTCCTATCCGAAAATGTGTTCATCTGTATGCAATTCAGACGCGCAAAAAAAAACCACGCATGCTCAGAAACAATTCGACGCATGCTCGGAAGCATTGAACCTCATTTTCTCGGCTCGTCGTAGTGTTGTACGTCACCGTGTTCTTGACAGTCGAAAGTTCAGAGAACTTGTGTGACCGTATGTATGCAAGGCAAGCTTGAGCGGAATTCCATCGGAAAAACCATCCAAGTTTCTGATTGTGTGTATGGGGCATTAGAAATAGATTTACCTAGAAAAATGGTTACGTGTTCAATACTTATTTTACCCGCTGTATTCCTATGTCGATACTCTGCATTTTGACTCAACTGGTGAGCTGAGCTCTGAGTGACAGTATGTGCACCTAGCATTGTTGATGTTTGCAAGCCGACATGCTGCTGCTGGGGTATAGCCGATTGTCTTGTGGAATGTACTGAGCGTTGTTGGACGGCTCTTAGCTGAGGGTCATTCTGGTAAGCTCCCCCTCCTGTTGCATTAGGGTGGTGTGTGGTATCACTGTACAAAGACCTGAAGGCTTTTAGGACATAAAGCTTTCTTTCACTATACATGGGGAAGACCACCATCTTTTCTTGGCTCTTCATTGAGACTTGCTTATTATTAATTTATTATTTTTTTGTGGTCTAACATTGTCTGCACAGATTGAGTGAAGCAAGATTGTGTGTGTGTGTGTGTGTGTGTGTGTGGATAGATAGATAGATAGATAGATAGATAGATAGATAGATAGATAGATAGATAGATAGATAGATAGATAGATAGATAGATAGAGAGATAGAGAGATAGAGAGATAGAGAGATATATATATCTATACACACACACACAATTTTACTATAGCAATTTATATTTAATATCTAGCACTGCACTTTTGCATACCCTACATGATAGTTACCAATAATCAAGAGGAATGACAAACTGAGCAGTACAAGTCACAAAACAGAATGAAAGACACCTGAAAACATACGTGAACTTGTAAACTTTACTGAATGCAAACCAACAACAGTCGCCTGGAAGGAAATTCCACATGAAGTATGTTGAAGTAGTGAAGAAGTGTGTGGAAATGAGTGCTCACCATTTCACACACAGAGCCCAATACAGAAAACCTGATCCTCCACTCCAGCCGAGGTTACGGACTCATTCTCTGCATACCATGAATAATATACAGTTCACTGCAAATCAAACATTGCATTATAGAATGCACCGCATGTTAATGTGACATTAAACCAACACAAGCTGTGCGCCACCAGCAAACAAAAGACTCGACGGCTCTGTCAATACCAGGCAAAGGACGTCTTACCATCTCATCCAGGGCATAACGCAGCAGGCCGTGCTCGTAGAGGATGAAGAACCTCCGCTGCCATTTCTGTGGAAGAACGAAGATCATCATTAGATGGCAGATTCAAAAACAAGACGCACCTTTTTATAGACGTTACAGAAGCTTAAAGAGATTGTAAACTTCGATTTTAATTTAACATTTTTAACATAATACTTACCTGCTCTGTGCAGTGGTTTTGCACAGAGCAGCCCCGATCCTCCTAATCTGGTGAAATTGAAGGAAACCAGATGTGAGACCTACAAAGGCCGCAATTGCTGACCTCTTAACATGCATCTAAACCCAATAAAAAAGAAAAAAGAAATATTATTGCAGCCTACCAGTCCGCAGATAGGGAGGCTCCATTAGTTGTATGTATTGGTTTTCACCTGGTGATTTCATAACACTTCCTGTCCTTGGGTGACAACACCCACTCACTGTACTGCATGGACAAGCAACGTTGTCACCCTAGCACAGAACTATATAAAAAGGTCCCCTCTCTCCTCTGTATCAAAAGGGGAAAAGAGCTGAAGTCATCAGTAGTGATGAGCTCAGACATCCTCCAAATGCATCTCTAGCTGAACTCCAAACTTGCGCTCTATTTTTTAACCCAATGAGCTGCCTGAGAGGTTGGATCCTTCCACACCCTGCAGCCCACGTAAACAAAGAGGTGATCTGCAGAGCGGGAATGACCCATCCTGATTTCATTAGAGAAGAAAAAAGAAAAGCGTTCTAGATTGGAGTGAGATTGGCAGATGCCCAAGTTTACCTCCAGTCCTCAAAAATAACAGAGCAATGTAATCAAGAATGTAGCACAGGAAGTTATCAGCTGACAACATTTCTGGCAGGATCACCAGCAATTTTTTTTTTACACCAATTGAATGCAAAAAAAAAAAAAAAACAAAAATAAAAAAAACTTTTTTATAACGTATTTAAAGCTGAACTCCAGCCTCAACTTTTAGTCTTGCACATTAGTAAAGGCTCATTCACTGTACTGACATTTTACTGCACACTCCGCTTTCCTCCCCAACCTGACTGCCCCTGGCCCACCCCCCTTTCCTCCAAGCCTACCCCCCCTTTTTCATGCATTGGATTTTAGTTCTTTCAACATCACAGATGGTCATTACCACAGCTTCCCATTTCCTGAAAGCTATGCATAGCACCCCGCAGCCCCTCTCCCCAGCCATGATCTGTCTGCATTGCATGGAGACCCAGTGATGATGTCACTGGGTCCAACATTAGGTATACTGTGTAATGAAAATGGAAACGTTTTATTTAAAGTAGCAGCAGGGGCCCTGTCCGCACTGCATGGGTTAACTGCTTGTTTTTGTCTAGCAGACTGCAGAGCAGAAATATAGACTAATACCAAAAGTATTGGGACACCTGCCTTTATACACACATGAGCTTTAATGGCATCCCAGTCTCAGTCCGTAGGGTTCAATATTGAGTTGGCCCACCCTTTGCAGCTATAACAGCTTCAACTCTTCTGGGAAGGTTGTCCACAAGGTTTAGGAATGTGTCTATGGGAATGTTTGACCATTCTTCCAGAAGCGCATTTTGGGGTCAGGCACTGATGTTGGATGAGAAGGCCTGGCTCGCAATCTCCAATCTAATTCATCCCAAAAGTGTTCTGTCAGGTTGAGGTCAGGACTCTGTGCAGGCCAGTCAAGTTCCTCCACCCCAAACTAGCTCATCCATGTCTTTATGGACTTTGCTTTGTGCACTGGTGCGCAGTCATGTTGGAACAGGAAGTGGTCATCCCCAAACTGTTCCCACAAAGTTGGGAACATAAAATTGTCCAAAATGTCTTTGTATGCCGACGCCTTAAGAGTTCCCTTCACTGGAAATTGGGGGCCAAACCCAACCCCTGAAAGAAAGAAAAGAAAAAAAAAACCCACACCATAATCCTCCTCCACCAAATGATTTGGACCAGTGCACAATGCAAGGTCCATAAAGACATCAGTGCCTGACCTCACAAATGCTCTTCTAGAAGAATGGTCAAACATTCCCATAGACACACTCCTAAACCTTGTGGTAGAGCTGCACTGGCTAGAGCCAATTCTGGCTAAAATGAGAATCACGATTTATTTTGCTTAGAATAAAGATCACGATTCTCGTGGCGTAACATCTTTCACATTACGCAAAAAAAGAAAAAAAAAATGGGCTAACTTTACTGTTTTTTTTTTGTTTGTTTGTTTTTTTATTCATTAAAGTGTATTTTTGCCCCAAAAAAATTGCATTTGAAAGACTGCTGCGCAAATACAGTGTGACATAAAATATTGCAACAGCCGCCATTTTATTCTCTAGGGTCTCTGCTAAAATATATATAATGTTTGGGGGTTCCAAGTAATTTTCTATCAAAAAATACTGATTTTAACTTGTGTCAAAAAAAGGTTTAGTCTGTAAGTGGTTAAACTGGCCTCATTTACAGAGGTAAGTTTGTTCCTTTGAACTAAGTTTGAAATGTTACAATGTTTCTCCTTATCTCCAATGTTGACAAACTTGGCAGGCCTGTATTTTTTAATTTTTTTTTGTCAGCTGTCAGAAATGAGCAGAGAACTCTGCACTTGCTACATAGAATCGGGGAAATGCTGTTTTAAGATCGGGAGGGGAGTAGAATCGCGATTTTGATTCTTTAAATGGTTAATCGTGCAGCTCCTCCTTGTGGACAGCCTTCCCAGAAGAGTTGAAGCTTTTATAGCTGCAAAGGGTGGGCCAACTCAATATTATTATTATTATTTCAGTTACTTATATAACGCTGTCAATTTACGCGGCGCTTTACATATACATTGTACACTCACATCAGTCTCTACCCTCAAGGAGCTTACAATCTAATGTCCCTAACTCACATTCATATACTAGGGACAATTTAGACAGGATCCAATTAACCTACCAGCATGTCTTTGGAGTGTGGGAGGAAACCGGAGTACCCGGAGGAAACCCACGCAGACACAGGGAGAACATGCAAACTCCAGGCAGGTAGTGTGGTGGTTGGGATTCGAACCAGCAACCCTTCTTACTGCTAGGGGAGAGTGCTACCCACTACACCACTGTGCCACCCTGTTGAACCCTACGGACTAAGACTGGGATGCCATTAAAGTTGATGTTCGTGTAAAAGCAGGCACCCCAATACTTTTGGTAATATAGTGTACTCAACTAATCCACCAATCGTCCCAGCGCAAGACCGGATCCTGGTGCTCTTGCCCCACTGCGGTCTTGTGTGGTGAACTGTTCCTGACATCACGCCCCTAGACCGGCTCTGGATGAGAGGACGGCAGGAACAGTCCACTGCTGGGCGTAGGGGAGTGCCATATTCTGGAGGATCGAAGGATTGGGTAAGAATAAGCTCTATGTTCACCCCTAGACAAAATGAGCAGTTAACCCATGAATTGAGGGCTGTGCAATCCCCACCTCATGGGGGGAAAAAAACTAACATTCAGGGAGTTCTGCTTTAATAGATTTCATAAGCATGTTGATGAGAGGGGTATTGAGGAACCAGGGATAGCAAAATAAAAGTGGAGAGATTACAGCTCTAACACACCAAAAGAGACCATATAAGAAAGGTCAGTTAGTGATCACCTACATTTTTAAAATGCATTTAATCCCACCCCCACAAAAAATAAAAAAAAATTGTTAGATTAAAAGGGCTTTTTTGTATATCTGCCTGGAGTTCATTTTGAAAGTGAGTAGAGTAACAGTACACGCTGCACCAACAAAACCAACGTTTTCCCTAAGGCATCCAACAGTCACATGGGCAACAATATTGTGCAGAGAAAACCCAGGCCTTGCAGAGATGGCTCCAGTTTCCACGTCTCCATTTACTTTTGTCTTGAGGCAGAACAGATCAGCAGAGCATACAAACAATTTCTCCTGTAGGTTAGTAACAAATCAGTGCCCCCCCCCCCCCCCCCCCCCTTCGGGAGAAAAAAAAAAAAAAAGCCCCATACATCACCCGCATATTGCTGGGTGTCAAGAAGTAGGAAATGTCGGAGCGCGCAGGTCACGAGCAGAGGTCAGCCATCACGAAGAGGCTCAAGACATCGATCTAGATAAGACAGGGTGGTGTTACCCACAGGAACTGATGGCGGGAAAAGTAAAATGCTGTTTGGCTTATGTCCGATTTTGCCCCCTTTGCGATTGTGAATGACCCCCAGCATCATATTGTGATTCCGTAAGGCCAACTGTGTACC
Organism: Lithobates clamitans; assembly: GCA_037952925.1. Classification (NCBI taxonomy): domain Eukaryota; kingdom Metazoa; phylum Chordata; class Amphibia; order Anura; family Ranidae; genus Lithobates; species Lithobates clamitans. Next base: position 2,610,223 of record JBBGZY010000420.1, on the reverse strand, counting down.
CTTGTTCATTCATTTAAAGTTGGGAATTTGATCTACAAAATCTACTTTAGCCATCTGCTATGTATACGGCTGCTGGCAGAGCTTACTGGCACAAAGCATTAGACAACGTCAGGGTTTACGAGTGTCACCACCCAGGACGAAGCACAAACTCTGTGCACATCTCACTGGCTGTTCTTTCGATGCCCATTTAAGGCAGCATTATCCAAAAGGCAGATTCTGCTTCAATAAACTTGAGCTTCAAGTTTCTTCCACGGAGGAGAAAGAAAAAGGAGGAGAAAGAAAAAGGATGGAGAGTGTGAGGGGGGGGGGGGGGGGGGTCACCTGGTCAAATGATGAAACAGCACAACCCTCTCTCTGTAACTAGATCAAAACACAGCTTGGCCTATAATCTGTTAGGAAGGCAAGCCAATCCAGAAGGATCTACACACCCTTTATCATGCATTGCAGAGTTGGGCAGTGTGACAACCCAAAATAACGAGAAAGGGTCTTTGTTTTATCCTCAATTAAGAGTTGCAGCTCATACTGTAGATTCGTTTTGCAGATCATGATTACAAAAAGTAGAGAAAACAATGAGCGGCATTGGTTGCAGGAAACATCCAGCGAGTCTATTCTGGTGTCCAATCATCGTAAAATGGTCACAGGTGCTCCAACAGCCTTGCTGAACTTACGGAAAGCCATAACAAACGAGGAAGAAAAACAAATGTCCAACCATCTTCCTCCAGCATCTGTCAGCCTCTGGAGGGTTAGGTGGACAAAAAAAAAAAAAAAATGAAAGCGCACGTCACATGAAAATTCAGTCTACAACAAAATAACGTCTGAGTGGACCAAAATCCTTCCCCATTTTCCTTTCCATTCTTCCTAAATTTTCAGACATCACAATTCTCTTCTCTCTCTGCACATTGTCCTCCTAAATTTTCAGACATCACAATCCTCTTCTCTCTCTGCACATTGTCCTCCTAAATTTTCGCTTCGCTTGAGGCTCTGAAGAAGAAGGTGCTACCTTCGAAACGCGCCAGCCAGCAGCGGTCTGCACGTCTTGTCCATAGGTCTGGAGACTGCTACCATCATTTGACTATTATGCGCGATTTTTATCTACCCTCGTGAGTAGTACTTTTAAGTTTTCTGTTTTAATAAACCTTTTTAAAGATAATACACAAGGCCAGTGCGCCCTCTCTTTTCTGTTTTTTGTCTGTATGTTAGGATTTCCCTATCCTTGAGGGCAGCAAGGCTGTAAGCTACCATCCATCGAGAACTTTGAACTGTCGGGCTTATACATTTATGCGCAAGAGTTTTTGTTTTGTTTTGTTGTATTGGCTATATTTTCGCTTTCCCGTAACTAAGAGGTTGACGTCTTCATTGTGACATCCGATTCTCTCCTAGGGCCATTCAACGTCGCAGTTACAATGTACTTTCATTATGTAATCTCTAGCGTGACACTGTACCACATGATCTTCTGTATACCTTTATAAAACAAAACACAACTTTTGTAAAATAAAATGTGACACCTGCTCTTCTGGAGAAATCACCCTCTCAGTGAAAGCAACAAAATAAAAAACCTGGGGTAACATTACTGTGCTTTCTTGTAGGATTCTAGAAAAGCCAAGGATCACAAATCCCACAAAGATGTGCTACTACACAAAGCTGGAGCATGTGTGAGATATGGGATCCTCCACTTTCCCAGGATTCAAGATGAAGGCCCAGTGACATTATCAAAGCTTTCAAGAAGCAGCCAGAATCTATCCAAATATGTGGGCATACCACCAATTTACTCATTTTAGGTGTTTCCAGTGAAGGGTACTGTTAATGCTACAGCATACCAAGACATTTTAGACAATTGTGCTCTTCCAACCTTGTGATAACAGATTGGTGAAGGTTATTTTCTGTCCTAGCATGACTTTGCCCCTGTGGACAAAGCCAGCTTCATAAAAACAGGGTTTGAAGAGTTTAGTGTGTAGGATCTCAAGTGGTCTACACAGAGCCCTGAACTCAACCCTTCTGAACACCTTTGGGATTAATTGAAACAATTGTCATTTTAGACAGTTGTGCTTTTCCAACCATGTGATAACAGATTGGAAAAGGTCCTTTTCTGCTCCAGCATGACTGTACTCCTCTGTGCACAAATCCAGCTTCACAAAGACATAGTTGGAAAAGTTGGGTGTGGAGGAGCTAAAGTGGTCTGCACAGAGCCCTACCCTCAACCCTAGTGAACACTTTTGGGGTGACCTGGAATACCAATCCTTAGCCAGGTCTTCTCGTCCAATCTGACTTTAAAATGGCTGTCTTGGCTGAATAAGCATAAATACCCAAACACACTCCAAAATTTTGCTCAAAGCCATTGCAGAAGAGCCAGGGTTTTACAATGGGATGCCCAACAAGCTCATATAAGTGTGAGGGTCAGGTGTCCACCAGCATTTGGTAATGGAAAACAAACAACTGCCATTTTAGACAATTGTGCTCGTCCAAACATTGGTGAAGGTCCTTTCCTGTTCCAGCATTACTGTACAAAGCCAGCTCCACAAAAGACATGGTTTGAAGAGTTTGGTGTGGAGAAACTCAAGTGGTCTGCACAGAGATCTGACCTTAACCCTACTGAATAACTTTGGGATGACTTGGAATTCAGATTGTAGCTAGGCCTCCTCGTCTCACCTGACTTCACAATTACTGTTTTAAGCTGTATAAGGCTGAATGAGCACAAATTCCCACTAGCGTATGCCAAAATCTTGCCCAAAGCCATTGTAAAAGTCAGGGTTTTACAATGGAATATCCAACAAGCTCATATAGGTGTGAGGGTCAGGTGTCCACCAACGTATATTTAAAGTGGATGTAACCCCGATTCATGAAATTTGAGCTGGGCACATATATCTGCAGTGTTTTCTTATCTGTCTTCAAAGCACTATGACCCGTAGCGGTCTCCTGCCCCATTCTTCTGTTATCAGCCTGATAACGTCTGACAAGTTCTCCGTCAACTGAGATAAAAGCAGCCTGAATTTTGTGTTGGGGAGGATGCTATAAATAGATTAGCAGATCTGAAATTCTCTACCTATAAGGAGAGAGGGTGCGTGCCTTTCCTCCAATCAGCTGCCTTGGCTGCATGCCCAGGCTTCACTGCAGTGCTGACCAGGAAGAGAAAAATCAAACACTTGATCTGAACTTTCTAAAGAATATATAAAAGCTGAAGATAGCACATATGCATGTAAAACTTATGTAGGGAGCTTAGTGTCATCCCTGCCTATCATCTAATGCGGTTCACTTCACTGGGTATATGTGAGGGTTTACAGCCATTTTAAGGGAGATACATAGAAACAAGGTTGTTAAAACTCTAACAAACGTTGATGAGATTAGATTAAGCAAATCACCTTTACATGTTAAAAAAGTATGTATTAAAAAGTCCCTCAGACCGAGTTTAAATAATCCAGTTCCTTATAAAGGAAAATGTACCTGCTCTGTTACAAACAGATCTGACGACAGCCCACAAGACGCCTAATTCTGTCCTATTCTATTTAAAGGAATGACACAATCTTCACACATCGGCCTGGAAGATTAGGTTAGAGATAAACTAAGAACGCGCAGTTTAACCCGCCAGCTGCCAAAGCAAAGCCAAACAGCCGAGTGCCATCATTTTTAGGAGGAAGCTATGGGTCTAGGTCAGAGTTAAGCAGGGTTGGCTTCTATTCTCATCCATTGCAGCCCAGTCCCTGATGTAGCGAGTTATATACTGGTTAGGCTTTCTATATTTAATCTGTTATTAAACGATGAGATCAGAGACAGGAAAAACACAGGGTCTAAATGAGATGGGATATTTGTCTAACCAGCGGCTCCGATGGGAAATGCTCATGAGGACTGTGAACTGGAGGGGTTGGACGGGAGGGGGAATGGGGGCATGCATTAACCCTTGCACAATTGGTAGCAGATGTCGGCAAATAAACATTCTCACACTCCATTCACAAAATAAATCCATAAAGGGGAGCGGACGGGCAGACAGGATTTAAAGGGCCATTAAACCAAAAACACATGTCATGTCAAGGACAAAAAAGCTTGCCCAATGGTAATATTAAATATGTGAACCCAAACGATGAACCTCGCTTTTTTTCTTGGTCCATTTTTGTCTGTTAAATATACCATTGAAAGTGAATGGTTATATCTGTCCCATAAGTGCCAAAACATACCTGATGATCCTGCCAGACATCCAGTAAGCTGATAACAATCCAGAGCACACAAGAAGTTAACAGGTCTCCCTGTGGACTTCAGAACAGAGGACATCTTCCCCCCTCTCCTCATCTCCATAACATGAGGGAGGTGTCCTCTGTCTGTCCTGGCTAACACTAGAGCACAAAGTGATAGAAAGGTCAGAATTTTACAGTTGTCACCAGAACAGGAAAAGAGTAAAAAATTATCCAATAGAAATTCTTGTTTCAGTAACAGCTGTACCTGAAGGTATCTTCCCCTAACTGTAGAAAGGTTTTCCACTGTGCCTCAGGGACAGGAAGTGTAGAGAAACCTAGTAATGGAAGCTAGGCAGAGAAGGTTCCACCGCTCAGGTAGGCTCCAATCAGTGGAAAAGAAAGGCTACCAACATTCTTCAAAAAGGAGAGTCCCAGGTGCTGGCTGATGCGAGGTAAGGCAGAGAAAAGCGAAGGGATCTGGAAGCCGCACACCGGTCTGATGATAAGTGCCTTTATTAGTAAAAAAGTTGGATCATGGAGGTATACAAAAACACCACAGCAGAAGTGTACAGGGATCAGCTGACGCATTTCGCACTCACAGCGAGTGCGAAACGCGTCAGCTGATCCCTGTACACTTCTGCTGTGGTGTTTTTGTATACCTCCATGATCCAACTTTTTTACTAATAAAAAGGCACTTATCAGACCGGTGTGTGGCTTCCAGATCCCTTCGCTTTTCTCTGTAGAGAAACCTACCCAATGGTACATAGACAGAAAAAAAAAAAAAATGATCTATCTATAGATTAGAGAGACAGAGAGACAGAGAGACAGAGAGACAGAGAGACAGAGAGACAGAGAGACAGAGAGACAGAGAGACAGAGAGACAGAGAGACAGAGAGACAGAGAGACAGAGAGACAGAGAGAGAGAGAGAGATAGATACATAGATAGAGAGATAGATAGATAGATAGATATTTTATTTATTTATTATGATTTAATAATCATAAAATACATAATAATACTAATAATAATCTGAGATAGAGCCAAATGATTCCCCATTCAATCCATATTTAATTGTCTTTTTTTTTTTGCCATTTTACTTTAAATAGTTTCAAGCGTTCCTTTTATAGGAAAGGTGATTCTGTAAACACTTCTTTTCTGAAATGTCACTGGGCTTTGGTCATGTGGCCAGGTTAGATGAAAACAGTGCCCTGATCTAAATTCATTACATATCTATTTTACCACCTGCTGACAGCTCAAAGTAAATATACTGCGAGCGAGCGGCAGGTGCTGGCACGGAAAAGTACATGTACATCGCTGGCCTTCTTCTGGGTTTGGCCCGTGCTGTGACTGGACATGCCACGAGTTTGGCAGCCAATGATTTTGGTGGAAACCTTCTGATCGGCTGTGTCCAATTACACACAGAGTTCTGAGTTTTAAAAAAAACACAGTACTCTGAATACAGTAAACAGCGATCTGGCTGTTTCTTCTCCCTGAAAAGCAGGGAGAAAAAAAAAAACAAAAAACAGCCAGATTAGTAAGTAAAAGCAGCACACATTACACATTGCTAGGCACACAGTTAACCCCTTGATTGCCCCTAGATGTTAACCCCTTTCCGGCCAGTGTCATTAGTACAGTGACACTGTACAGTATTAGCACTGATCACTGTATTAGTGTGCAGACTAAACCTCTATTTTTAACGCATACTGTTAGACAGGATCATTCAGTTGGTTGCAGGCTTGTCGGTAAGTTGAGCTTGGAATTTTTTTTTTTTTTTGTACTGTATTAGTGTCACTAGCGAGGTCATTGCCAGTTAGTGACCCTCCCAGTCAATGTCTGTTAGCACCAGATTGCCCATTACCTTATCACATACACGCTATAAGTCACTGAGCACTGCTATTGCAGTATAGCGTCTATAGCTGGGTAAGTTTCAGTATCTATATATAGTTTTGTAGACGCCATTTGTGCTTTACAACATGCACTTATGGGGATTTTTTTTTTTTTAACCAAAGACATGTACACAACACATTTTGGCCTTAATTTATGAATAAATTAGAATTTTTTTTTATTTTGTTGTTGGAGATGTTTTATAACAGAAAGTAGAAATATATTTTCTTTTTCAAAATTTTTGGTAATTTTCTCATTTATATAATAATAAAAAAAAAAAACCCAAGGGTGATCCAATACTCCCAAAAGAAAGCTCTATTTTTTTGATTAATTTCTGTACAGTGTTGCATGACCGAATAATTGCCAGTTAAAGTCGTGTAGTGCTGAAGAGCAAAAAATGGTCTGGTCATGAAGGGGGTAAAAAAAGACCTTCAGGCTGTTAAAATAAAGGCCAAACTTTTTTTTTTTTTCATTTTAGGCAAGAGTAGGAAAAATGGGTAAAACCCCTGTCAGGAAATATTATTTGACCATTTACGTCCACTTGGGGACACTTTTACTTCCAGTTGTGTAGACACATCAGGAAGCAAAAGAAGCCTCCATAAAGTGAAGAGAACTCCCTCTAAGACAGCTGTCCCAGGAGCAAGAGCCCCAAACAGATGTCCCCTTTATTCCAGTTCAGGTGACAATAATGTTGGATTTTCCCTCGCTTTCACTACCTATAAAATAAAGTTTTGCCTTTACTATTTTACCCAGTGCCAAGTCTTTTCCCTTGGCTTATTTTAGCACACATTCTTTCAGCTACATAAGCAGTGCTTATCACAAGTTGCCTTTTAGGCATGCTGGTCATTTTAGGAAGGCACGTTAGATAAAAAAAATTAATTAAAAAAAATAGGAACGCAACAGGTTACGTCATCATGCAACGTCATGTCATCATATAATGCAATTTCTGGTAATTGCAAACAATATCAAAATCGGTGGCTCGAACCAATATTCACAAGAAAGCAGAGCAATGAGCAACCAGGAAGCAGAGAACTTGTTGAGGTCACCATGATCACGTGTGGTTACACAAGGTCTCTGGTTCCTGGTTGCCCATTGCTCTGCTTTTTTTTTTGTGAACCACCAGGGTCTGTGTTCTGCTACATAACCAGATCATACTGAAGTGATGGGCTGCTCTTGAGTATCCATTGTGACCGGAAACCAAACGGCTTGTATTTTGTGCAAGATCCTAACGAGCAGAGTGCAAACAAACTCTGCCCTAAAAGGTCCTGGTTTATAGAAGGACTTCCTGTTCTGCACAATATCAATCAAGAGCAGCATGGAAAGCAACCATGGCTTTCAAGACGAATACTCTAAAACACGGTCTGAACAAGTCAGCCAACATATGGCGCTCGTGTAAATAAAAGAAGCTTACACTGTCCCAGCTCAACACTACTCTTGAAATGTCACGACAAAAGACCTACATCAACATTTTTGATTAAGTGAGGTGGAAACCCGTCATTTTTGATCCAGGATTTTTGCTGCAATATTTAAAGTGGTTGTAAACCCTCACATACACCCAGTGAAATGACTGGCCTCAGATGATACACAAATCCTCCTACACAACTTGTACCTGTTTATCTACAGCTGTCTGACCTCTACATCCATTCAAAGTGCAGAATTTACACATTATCTATCAGCTCTGAAAGGCAGGGGGTGGAGAGCTGAAGATGCATCAGTGAGGAGAGCTCTGAGAGCTGATTGGAGGGAAGGGACACACCCTCCTTCACACAGCTGAAGCTGTCAAATCAGCTGGAGGCCCCTCCCCTGTCACCATTTTTCTCTTGGTGTCAGGAAAACTTGTCAGGCGTGATTCATGCTAATAGCAGAGGAAGGAAGCAACAGGGAGAAATGCCACTTGGTACTCTGATAGAGACAAGTACACACTATAGAGCAAGGATATGCAATTAGCGGACCTCCAGCTGTTGCAGAACTACAATTCCCACGAGGCATAGCAAGACTCTCACAACCACAAGCATGACACCCAGAGGCAGAGGCATGATGGGACTTGTAGTTTTGCAACAGCTGGAGGTCCGCTAATTGCATATACCTGCTATAGAGGGATATGCTTTGTTCACATTTCATGTGTGAGGTTTACAACCACTTTAATTTGTGTCCCCTAACTGTAAAGCTGACCTCCCACCTTCCTTTCAGTCTTGCACAGTTGTACCGGCTCCTCTCCTGGACTGAAATAGCTTAGTTCGATTTCACTGCACACTGAGAGCTTCTCACAATGTGCATTAGAAGCTGCAAGTCAGATGGAGCCCGCCTCGTTTCCTGGCTGGGGGCCATGCAGCATCATCTATAGCTCTAGGGCGGTCTGTATGCGAATACTCAACCACTCCTCCAGACTGACATCCACCAATCACCATCCCCCAATTGTGATGACATTTGCAGACCAACTCTCAAGAACCAGCTCACTACTTGCATCAGGCAGGGAGCGGTGATGTTTACAGGAAGCTATGTACAGGACCCTCTCATTACTCATAATATGCCTGTATTGCATAGAGAAGCACACAGACCCCATGACAAAATAAGGTATGTAATAAAAACAGAAAGGCCTTGTCTTTAAATGTGATTAGCATGGTAAATGGGGGGGGGGGGCAGGGAAGCTAAAATACAAGTAGAATAAACTTTAGCTTTAACCCCCTTCACGCTGACAGAACAAAATGTGGCCTCCCTGGACTGGGCTTTTTGCCGTGGGGCTGCATATATGCGTAACTGTCCTTGTGCTGGGAGTGCACAGCATGCTCCCACTGAGGGCCCCGGGTCCCGTACTAACAATGTACCCGGAACTTTTTTTTATGTCCTACCTAAAACACACTGACAATGACTGACACTAATTGATACTAATTAAAAATAAATAAATAAAATAAAAAAAACACACTGGAGATATCAATTACCATTTATCAAATGAAAGCCCAATTTGTCCTGGGAAAAAAAAAAAAAACTCGGTATAATCCACCTGGATGCACAAAGTAGTTGAGATGAGAAGTACGGTTTTACTAACACATTAGGGCTGGAGAAAAAATCGATTTGAATCTTGAATCGAGTTGAGAGGTCAAATTGATTCAAAATTTAAGCAAAATTTTTTTAGATTTTTTTCTTTTCACCAGGACTGGCGCTGACACTGCGCCGGTCCTGAGGAGCTGTGGGCAGGTGTTTTTAGGTGAGGCTGCGGCTTCGGCCTAGTCCGCGAGGCCGGACGCCGCGGACTAGGTCGAAGCCGTGGCCTCGCCTAAAAGCTCCTGCCCGCAACTCCTCAGGACCAGTGCGGTGTCAATCAAAAAAAAAAAAAAAAAAACTCGATTCGAATTGTGAATCGAGTATTTTTAAACAAAATCGCATTTTTTATTTTTGAGAAAAATCGCCCAGCTCTATAACACATGTCAAAGTTGCAAAATTGTGCTCGGGCATTAATATTTGTTTCAGGCGTGAAGGGTTTAAAGACCTGGATAAATAAAAGAAAGCCACTAATTTTTGCCAGAGTAGACAGCTTGCAAAGCTTACTAAAGAAACACACGTCGCCCGAGTCCAGGCTTAAATTTTTAAATAATAGTTTCACTCGCCGGATACCGGCAGTCTAATACCTGTTAATTCATGATGTATCCATCACCGTTTTGTACTTATTTGTTGATGTATATTTTTTCAATAAAACCTTTTGTACAAGAAATACACGTATAATAAATATACACAAATGAATAATGTAGGGGAGTCCTTACTCTTGATCGGTGCATAGGATTGTCGAAGTCTGTGCCTTCAGGAGCCAGGAGCAGCCATCCTCCATAAATGGGCTTGGCCTGCAACATAAGAAACAGAATAGTGAGGTCTAATACACAATAAAACAAATGCAATAAATGTGTATTTAAAGCAGAATTTCAGTCATTTTTTTCATCTTTCCATCTATTAAATCTTTTGCCCTTGTTGTTTTAACTTTGGATAGTAAAACCTTTTTTTTCTGCCAGTAAATACCTTATACAGCCCACTACCTGTTTCTTGTCTGGTCATTAGCCTAGGCTTATGAAATCATGCACAGCTCTCTCTCTTGTGAGAGTTTGCCAGGAAGGGAGGGGGGATGAGTCATAAGAGGGCCAATGAGAGCTGCAGAGCTAGAGGTGTGTGTCTGTTTAAATCCAGGGAGTCAACAGGCAGCAGCTTCAGATGCCCACAGTTAAAATGGCTGCAGCCAGACTCAGTGGAGGGAGATTTCTGCAGCATATTTGGCAAGTACAGAATCACAGTATATATAAAAATAATATGCAAAGTACTTAGAGGGAAGCTTCAGAATAGCAAAGATTTTTTTTTTACCACAAATTATGTGAGCAGACTGCATTTCCTCTTTAAATAGTCAAAGCCCATTCACAAGATATGTACTTGGAAGCATCTTTGGTTCCGATTCAAGCAAACATTCGCACCTGAATGGGTGAACAGGGACGCACCGGACCCCATGCTGTGAACCTGGCCATAAGACAGTTCTGAAGGCAAAAGAATGTCCAACCCGGTACTAGCAAGGTGTACCTAATAAAGTGGCCAGCGTATATTATATATACACATACACACACTATATTATATAGTACAGCATTAACTGCACAGCAAACTCCTGTCTGGAGGGGCAGCAGACCTGACGCAGTTAAACAAAACTTTTGAGTCTTGTCCCCCCCCCCCCAACCTAACCTATGGCAGGGCAGGGAAAGGAGAAGCAGCACTGATCTCACCATCACTCTACTTTCTCCTCCTATCAGCATGTTCCTAGTTAGCACATGATCACTGGTGCACTTAGGCCTACCAGTCTGAGCTCTGCTTTAAATGGATCAAAGGAGGCTGATACCAAGTCAAATTTGAGTATTTACACTGCTCGCATAATTAAAAAAAAAAAATGAATAACTAATAAAGCATTAAATAAATACAGAGTTACTTTAATGTGTGCCTGTTGTATAGTGGTTGACACATTGCTCATAACAGTTTGATCATAGCAATGGATACAGATTAGTTCCATGAAATGACAGCTCTCTCGTTAAACAGTAATAACATAAGACCGAAGCGGCCTGGGAGCTGGCAGATGTCACCTGTGTATACACAGCACTGCCTGCTCTGCTCAGTGTTTAGCTGGTGGTGCCTGTGCTGGATCAGAGGTGACAGAAGCACCTTAACAGGGGCCAGCTGGTGACAAGCAGAAGAAGGCCAGCGGGAAGTCCTGGAGTTACAGTTTACACTTTATAGGAAGATCTGCCATGGTGATCCTAAACAGCAGCAGAGTCCTGTGACCAGGAGCCAACATGAACTGGGAGGGCAGAGAGATTTCAGAGCCCCGAATGGGGTGTTATGGATGGTCAAACGGGCACAGACAAGGAGATGGGCAGGATACAGGATATCGAGGCATATGACCATTGCTCACACTCTGCACTGTCATTTGTGCATTTATTATGCAGCAAATCACGAATCACAGAAAGCCATACTGATGCTGGCATCTAAGCAGGCATCCTTTTGAAAATGCTTGTCCCCTGGCTGAGCGTCGCTTCAATATTTTCTAAGTGATTGACTATATACAGTATCTCACAAAAGTGAGTACACCCCTCACGTTTTTGTAAGAATTTTATTCTATCTTTTCATGTGACAACACTGAAGAGATGACACTTTGCTACAATGTAAAGTAGTGATTGTACAGCTTGTATAACCGTGTAAATTTACTGTCCCCTCAAAATAACTCAACACACAGCCATTAATGTCTAAACCACTGGCAACAAAAGTGAGTACACCCCTAAGTGAAAATGTGCAAATTGGACCCAAAGTGTCAATAGCCACCATTATTTTCCAGCACTGCCCTAACCCTCCTGGTCATGGAGTTCACCAGAGCTTCACAGGTTGCCACTGGAGTCCTCTTCCAGTCCTCCATGATGACATCACGAAGCTGGTGGATGTTAGAGAACTTGCGCTCCTCCACCTTCCGTTTGAGGATGCCCCACAGATGCTCAATAGGGTTTAGGTCTGGAGACATGCTTGGCCAGTCCATCACCTTTACCCTCAGCTTCTTTAGCAAGGCAGTGGTCATCTTGGAGGTGTGTTTGGGGTCGTTATGTTCGGCGACTGGGCCACAGGGCAGTATTCTAAGGGAGGGGATCATGCTCTGCTTCAGTATGTCACAGTACATTTTGGCATTCATGGTTCCCTCCATGAACTGTAGCTCCCCAGTGCCGGCAGCACTCATGCAGCCCCAGACCATGACACTCCCACCACCATGCTTGACTGTAGACAAGACACACTTGTCTTTGTACTCCTCACCTGGTTGCCGCCACACACGCTGGACACCATCTGAACCAAATAAGTTTATTTTGGTCTCATCAGACCACAGGACATGGTTCCAGCAATCCATGTCCTAAGTCTGCTTGTCCTCTGCAAACTTTTTACAGGCTTTCTTGTGCATAATCTTTAGAAGGGGCTTCCTTTTGGGACGACAGCCATGCAGACCAATTTGATGCAGTGTGCAGCGTATGGTCTAAGCACTGACAGGCTGACCCCCCACCCCTTCAACCTCTGCAGCAATGCTGGCAGCACTCAAACGTCTATTTCCCAAAGACAATCTCTGGATAGGACACCAAGCACATGCACTCAACTTCTTTGGTCGACCATGGCGTGGCCTGTTCTGAGTGGAACCTGTCTTGTTAAACCGTTGTATGGTCTTGGCCACCGTGCTGCAGCTCAGCCATCTTTATGTAGAGCAACAATTCTTTTTTTCAGATCCTCAGAGAGTTCTTTGCCATGGAGGTGCCATGTTCTACTTCCAGTGACCAGTATGAGAGAGTGAGAGCGATAACACCAAATTTAACACACCTGCTCCCCATGCACACCTGAGACCTTGTAACACCAATGAGTCACATGACAGCGGGGAGGGAAAATGGCTAATTGGGCCCAATCTGGATATTTTCACTTATGGGTGTACTCACTTTTGTTGGCAGCGGTTTAGACATTAATGGCTGTGTGTTGAGTTATTTTTAGGGGACAGCAAATTTACACTGTTATACAAGCTGTACACTCACTACTTTACATTGCAGCAAAGTATAAAATTTCTCCAGTATTATCACATGAAAAGATAGAATAAAATATTTACAAAAATGTGAGGGGTGTACTCACTTTTGTGATTATATATAAATGTCACCCTTGGCGGTACAAGCACATACGCATAACATTAATCCGCACGAGGGGCTTCTCCCATACATCAGTCACGCAGTGTTTTGCTCGGCAAGCCATGACTATATAAGGGCCCTGCGATGGGAGGCCGAAATATAAACAGTTTACTTCTACAGGTCCTGACACGGTGCGGAGTCTGCTGGAAAGACCATTGTTAAACATCTTACAAAGCAGCTTGTGCGGAGAGGACTGTGTGGTTTGACAGCAGCAGCAATTCATAACCGTTAGCCTGTTCTATCGCCACTCCGCATAAAGGATTCCAAGCACTTCCAACTCGGCCAAGTCAAATAAATACCTATATAATTAATGCAAGCATTTCTTCAAAAACATTTTACAGTTGCGTGCGTCGCCCAATTACACATAAGCGCTTCTGATCTGTACAATCTGTGCAGTCAAAAACACAGAAGCTGATTTGAAAAAGTCCGTCATCCCCAAAAGTAACAGCTACTGCTCTGTGTAGGAGACTGGTACTCTTAAAAGAAAACCCGTCATGATAACAATGCAGGAGCAGCCACAGCCAACCAAACTTTCAAGGGCTGTCATCCTTATACTTTATCTTCCTTCACTATTGAGCTAGACAATTTCCTGGCTTAAACATGTCTTTATCAGGAGCTCTGAGACAATACATATGCTTGTTCCTGGTAAGGGACTCAAGTAATTATATACCGTATATACTCGAGTATAAGTCGTTCCGAGTATAAGTCGAGGCCCTAATTTACTACAAAAAAATAGGAAAAACTTATTGACCCGAGAATAAAACGAGGGTGAGAAATGCACAGCTACTGTAAGTGAAAAAGAGGGTCAACTGTGCCCATTTGCATGCCTCACTGTGCCCATTTGCAGCCATAGGTCCCCAGAACTTCAAACTCGATAGTTAAATGTTCCTAGATGCCCCCTAGCTGCAGCCAAAATTTGGGGTCTCTGAACCCAAAGTGTCCCGAAATGACATTGCTGTAGATGGACACAGTTGACCGACATTGGCTCCCCCCGTATCTCGGGGCCACTTAGTGCTAGGAACCCCAAATTTGGTGTGCAAACCCAGTGGAACTAGCACCATAAAATATCCAAAGCTGGGATTTCTAGCCCCAAGTGGCCCCAAGATACAGGGCCCCAAAAATCGGTTCAGAAAATGTCAAGCACTTTTCTGCAGCAGAGAATGACATTTTCCAAACCTATTTTGGGGTCCCGTATCTCAGGGCCACTTGGTGCTAGGAACTCCAGCTTTGGATATGTTATGGGACCAGTTCCCCTGGGTTTGCACACCAAATTTGGGGTTCTTAGCTCCAAGTGGCTCTGAGATACGGGGCCCCAAAGTCGGTTCGGAAAATGAAATTTTTTGCTGCAGAAAAGTGCTTGACTCGAGTATAAGTCGAGGGGGGCACTTTCAGCACAAAAAAATGTGCTGAAAAACTCGACTTATACTCGAGTATATACGGTATATAATACCCCAGGAGCCAGAACCTTGGATAAAAAAAACAAAAAACAAAAACACACAAGACAGCAAACGGCAGCTCCCATATTCCTAGCCAACCAACAGAAGAAGCTACTGGATGACCAATATCAATTAGCAAGACCAATGGCAGCTCCCATATTCCTAGCCACCCAACAGAAGAAGCTACTTGATGACTATGATCAGTGAAAATACATATGATTGTTCCAGGTAAGGGACTCATCAAGTAGTGAAGAAAAAATATCACAGGAGACTTTGGGGGGGGGGGGGGACACAAAACAGCAATGGCAGCTCCAATATTCCTAGCAAACCAACAGAAGAAGCTACTGGATAACCAAGATCAATTGGCAAGACCAATGGCAGCTCCCATATTCCTAGCTGACCATCGGAAGAAGCTACTTGATGACAAAGATCTCAAAAGAGTCCATCTGGCATTTTGGCAGCCAAAAACTTCCCCCTTCTTCAGGGTTTAAGATCTAAGAAGAACTTAATCTGGACTCAAGAAGGGACTTTGCTATATTAATCTACTTGGGTTAAATCTCCAACAGTAGAACCTGCACTTTTGGCAGTGGCAGCAGTAATCAGTAATCTATTGTACAACCATTGTTTGAAATGACAGATTACTAGTTACTGTTACCACTGCCAATATCGCAGGTTCAACTGTTGGAGATTTTACCTAAGTAGATTAATATAGCAAAGTCCCCTCTTGAGTCCAGATTAAGTTCTTATTCGATCTTAAGCCCTGATGGGGGGGGGGGGGGGGGAGTTTTTAGCCCTTGAAATGTGTTGCTTGTTTAATTGTTCTTTTACTCCTTCTGTTGGTTTATGCTTCGAGTGACTTTTAGAGTACCCATCTGAGGGTAGCCTTGTCTACATCAGAGAGCCAATGAGCCCTCCGAATGATTGTGTCCTTCGCAGCTGTACATACATAAATACGTTTTGAAGGCCCAATACCTCTTGGATGTATCCTTTAGTTGCTTCACTTTTAGAGTTGGGCATTCCCCAAACTCATCTCTAGCCGAACTCCGAACTCACACTCCCACCCTGCAGCTCACATAAACAAAGAGGTGGTCAATGGACAGGTCTTGGCCTGCAACTCAATGGAGTTAAAAAAAGAGCTCAAGTTTGTCTAGAAATGAGTTTAGAGGACGCCCGAGGTTCTCTCTATTCCTTTTAAACACAGTTAGGAACCTTTGTGTTCGGCTTCTCCTCTCTGTTCTCCCATCAAAGTCTATGGAATGACCCGGTGCTCCTAGGTATGAGGAAATATGTGACCTTCTCCCCTTCCTCCCAAGATGCAGTGCTCAGGTTTAAAAAGACAAAACCACCAAAATAGCCAAATATGACAAAATTCCCTTTAGACAGGGGTATCAAACTCAATTTCATTGCAGGCCGCATCAGCATTATGGTTGCCGCCAAAGGGCCGGTTGTATCTTTAAGACTATATATATTTATCTACATTTACCTACTCTTTATCATATAAAATAATTGTGTCTGCATTTTATTATTAGTGGATTTAGTAATAACTTAAGCTGTGCAGGGCAGGTGCACACCGGCATGGAGCCCACTCACACTCCTGTAGCAGGTCTAGTCTGAAAAGGTGGGTTGAACACCGCTGGTATCAATCACAAGAAACTTTATTGGAGACTGCTCAAACATAACATGGTTCTGCCATGGTGTTCTATCTGAGCAGTCTCTAATAAATTTCTTGGAAGCTACACTAGTGGTGTGCGACCTTCCTTTTCAACTGGTATAGAATTGCATTATTCTGCTAATTATAAGCAGCTATCCAAAGTACCCCTCCACCCCCCTTACATCATATGTCAAGCGCCTCACCATCAGAAGTCCATGTGCTTCTTCCAGGAAGAAGCTTGGGGCAGAGCTAGGAAGCAGAAAGTGCAGGGTCTGGAGGAGGACCAGAGGAGGGCAGGAGTCAGCTGCCAGAGTCTGCTGAGATCGGGAGAGGCGGAGAAGAAGGGATTGTTGAGACTGCACAGAGAGGCGTAGGATCTTTAAGAAGAGTTTTGTCCCCCTCTCTGGTATCGACTGCTGAGACGTGGGGGGCGGTAAAGACTAGCCTCTCTGCGGCTGCACAGGGAAGTGCAGGATCTGAAGGAGTTCTGCCCTCCCCTTTGCTGCCAACTGCTGGGACAAGGTGGGTGCTGCAGGAGAGGTGCGAGGGCCACATGAAATAGCCTGGGGGGCTGGATTCAGCCTGCGGCCTTGTGTTTGACACATGGTCCTTTAGAGATGCCAAAGGGGCTAAAAAAAAAAATTGCCAACTTTAAAAGGACAAGCCATAATAAAAGGAAAAGAAAAAAACCTTTCCTAACAGCCTTCAATGTTTTTATGCCTCAAAAGCCATGGAGCCGGAATAGTTTTCCTTATTCAGAAAGATGTCGGTGTAAAATGTGCCCTTCCGGTGACCAGACATGCTCTGACACTAGGAGAAAGGTGCCTGTCATTACAAAATGCCACTGTTGAAGTGTGCATTTCACTCTTCCCCTCATTACATAGTGGTGGGGCTTGTGTTTACAAGATTGGTTACAGAAAGCAGGATTAGAGAAGGAAATGGGACTAAAAAAACTTGACATTGCACAAGACAGGAATTCACTCTCAAGGCTCTAGAATGTGGCCTAGATAAGCAGAACCCTGGAAGGCATTTGGGCTCCCTTTGTAGTGGCCTCCCTTACCTGTATTCATTTACAGTGTAACCTCTCCAGGCAGTGTGTGTCTATCACTGACAACACTGCTTCTGCGGTATATAGGAGAGGCCAGGGGGATCTCAAAAACCGTTTAAGAAAAAATTTAAAGAAAGCATGGTAATTCTGTTTTTAAAAAAAAAAAAAAAAAAAAAAAAAAAAAGCAGAATCCAAGATACGGAACTGGAAAACACTATAAGCATTAAAAAAATCCACCGACAAGACCCACTTATTGCACTAGTAATGTCATCAGTTTCTTAAATGGGTAGGCTTGATTCTCACTGATGTCAGCAAGGCTCCACCCCCAGTGATGTCACTGGTCTCTAAGCAAATGGATAGGCTGCATTCTCAGTGATGTCACTGGTCCCTAGCAAATGGATAGGCTGCATTCTCAGTGATGTCACTGGTCTCTAGCAAATGGATAGGCTGCATTCTCAGTGATGTCACTGGTCTTTAGCAAATAGATAGGCAAATTCTCAGTGCAGTCTAGCATGGATGTGCTGCATTCTCAGTGATGTCACTGGTCTCTAGCAAATGGATAGGCTGCATTCTCAGTGATGTCACTGGTCTCTAGCAAATGGATAGGCTGCATTCTCAGTGATGTCACTGGTCTCTAGCAAATGGATAGGCTGCATTCTCAGTGACGTCACTGGTCTCTAGCAAATGGATAGGCTCCACCCTCAGTGATGTCACTGGTCTCTAGCAAATGGATAGGCTGCATTCTCAGTGACGTCACTGGTCTCTAGCAAATGGATAGGCTCCACCCTCAGCGATGTCACTGGTCTCTAGCAAATGGATAGGCTGCATTCTCAGTGACATCACTGGTCTCTAGCAAATGGATAGGCTGCATTCTCAGTGATGTCAATGGTCTCTAGCAAATGGATAGGCTCCACCCTCAGCGATGTCACTGGTCTCTAGCAAATGGATAGGCTGCATTCTCAGTGATGTCACTGGTCTCTAGCAAATGGATAGGCTGCATTCTCAGTGATGTCACTGGTCTCTAGCAAATGGATAGGCTGCATTCTCAGTGATGTCACTGGTCTCTAGCAAATGGATAGGCTGCATTCTCAGTGACGTCACTGGTCTCTAGCAAATGGATAGGCTCCACCCTCAGTGATGTCACTGGTCTCTAGCAAATGGATAGGCTGCATTCTCAGTGACGTCACTGGTCTCTAGCAAATGGATAGGCTCCACCCTCAGCGATGTCACTGGTCTCTAGCAAATGGATAGGCTGCATTCTCAGTGACATCACTGGTCTCTAGCAAATGGATAGGCTGCATTCTCAGTAATGTCAATGGTCTCTAGCAAATGGATAGGCTCCACCCTCAGCGATGTCACTGGTCTCTAGCAAATGGATAGGCTGCATTCTCAGTGATGTCACTGGTCTCTAGCAAATGGATAGGCTGCATTCTCAGTGATGTCACTGGTCTCTAGCAAATGGATAGGCTGCATTCTCAGTGCAGTCTAGCATGGATGTGCTGCATTCTCAGTGCAGTCACTCCTCTCTAGCAAATGGATAGGCTGCATTCTCAGTGATGTCCCTGGTTTCTAGCAAATGGATAGGCAAATTCTCAGTGACGTCACTGGTCTTTAGCAAATGGATAGGCAAATTCTCAGTGCAGTCACTCATCTCTAGCAAATGGATAGGCTGCATTCTCAGTGATGTCTAGCCAATGGATAGACTGCACCCTAAGAGATCTCACTGGTCTTTAGTAAATGATTAGGCTGCATTCTTAGTAATGTCACCAGTCCCTAGTAAATTAATGGACTACATTCTTATTGAGGTCACCAGTCTATAGTAAATAGAGAAGCTGCATTTTCAGTGATGTTATTGGTTTCTAGTAAATGGATAGGCAAGATTCTTAGGGATGTCACCGATGCCTACTAAATAGATAGGCTGTTGCATTCTTAGTGATGGCACCGGTCTCTAGTAAATGGATAGGTTACATTCTTAGTGATGTCACTGGTGCCAAGTAAATGGATAGGCTGCATTCTCAGTAATGTCACCAGTCTCTAGTAAATATAGATAAGTTGCATTCTCTAGTTCAAATATTTTATTAGAGAAAAGAGACAATTAAATAAACATGTCACAGTAACAATTTGTGATATATAAGGACTGATAGAGCTGCATTCTCAATGTCGTCACTAGTAAATGAATAGGCTGCATTCTTAGTGATGTCACCGGTGTCTAGTAAATAGATGAGCTGCATTTTCAGTGATGTCACCAGTCTCTGGTGACTAGATGGCCTGCGTTCTAATTGATGCCTATATACTCAAAAGCCTACAAACCTATTAACCTTTGATGATTCACGACTCGATTCTATGTTGTTATATGTCATTAAGTAACTCACAGTATAACTAAAACAAAAAAATGACCAGCCCCACAGCTAGTTAAAAAGACAACTCATTTTACTGTAAAGCCCTACCCAACAGAGCAGGTTATGTCAGAACACACACATACATATGTATGCAAAGCTGGCAGCAATTATGAAGATGACAGCTAAATTTATTAATGTAATAAAACTACGCTTGAAACATTTGTGAAGCATTTAGCAAGGTAAATGCCACTTAAAGGGCTGGATCATTCCTAACCTACGGGTTTACAGTGCTATTATTTCATGAATGTAACATGCACCTGTATTACGCTCCTGTCAGGTAGCGCATCACCTGTCAAACCTCCAGGGAAAACAAAAAATTAAAATAAAATACTGTAATAATAATAATAATAGAAGTGTTAACACTGGGGAGGGTAATCTAAAGCCACAGCACTAATTGAACTACTACAACCAACCCAAGACCTGTGTACAGCAGCTGGTCTCCGGAAGCTGGTTTACAACACACTTTCACCATGACTGGTTATTGAGGTCCTAGTTTGCTTATAGAAGTATAATAAATAACTAGAATTCTTCTCCTCATTACCAAAGTAAAGGAAACCACAGATGAGTGGTTACATGTGAACAGCAGCGGCGCCGGCCATTGATTTGTAGAGTACAAAACAAAGTTGAGCATTCTAAAAGTAGTATCTGCTTGTAGCACTTCCATCATAAATCCCAAAAATAAGGGGTTTATTCCCAATTTTAGGATAGTGATCAAGGCCATGCAATCATTCATTTATGCCCCTATGGCCAAAAAGTACATGAAAAACCACTTGTATATGGTACACATATACTGCCATTGTTTCCAAACTGCATACAGCTGGCTCAGGCTTGTTGGCCACCAAGGATTCTATTCTCTTCTTGACCAATAGAATGACAGGACACCTTATGTTGAGGTGGGCTTTATGCAACCAAAAAGCCATCAATTTAAAAATAGTGAGAAACGGAGTAGAGTCAACTTAAAATAGAAGGAATTTGTTTGTCTCACTTCCATAGAAGATCCATAAATAAGGGACTTATTACTAGTGGTGGTCAGTCATAGTTAACTGGACTTGTTCTGTACGGTTTCATAGCTTGTCATTGGGATTCGAGTTCAAATGTAGTGGCTTGGAAAGGCTTCACAAGTGTAGCTGAATGCGACTGACTACTACAAACTATACCAGCCTCTCTCAACCAGAGTTCCATGGAACTCTAGGGTTCCTCTAGGAGGTTGCTAGGAGTTCCTTGAGCAATAACCAATTTCTGACATCAATGATCTTTTTATAGTTATCTGTAAGCTGGGAATTCTTCTCAAAGACCACAAATGTTAGGAACATTATTTCCAGTGATCATACCACTAATGTGTCATGAGCCGAGAGAGTAATTATTAGCAGGTGTTCCGAGACCGGAAAGATTTTTTTTTTTTAAGGGTACCTCCATGTTAAAAAGGTTGAGTAAAGGCTGAACTATACCATGACTTGGATACATGAGAACCTTCACAGAAAGACATTCTTCATCAAGCAGATGAAGACATCAGGGAGAGTACAGTGATCTTTGGGAAAGGTAATAGATGTCTGGAAAAGGCTCATGTACACATTGCATTTAGGACTCATGCACGTAACATGAAAAACTATATCCAATTTTTGATCCACTTTAAGCGTGTGCCTTTAAAAGCCAATCCTTTCAACGTGGATTAGGGAAGTCAATCTTACCCTTCTGTATAGGGAGCTCAGAGTGGCTGCCCCACCAAATATAATAAAACATGGGATCGGTGGTTGAACCATTCTGCTACCTGTACCTGAAATTGTCTTTATAAAAACGGGAAGTTTTGGTCAATTAAGTGCTTTCCCAAACCCAGGTCAAGGCGTGGTGGCCATTCGGATTTGGGGCTGTAGTACATATACACACTTGCTAGACTCCGGATACTGTATATGGGTTCCTGTGCACCAATGTATACCTTGTATAATTTTCCGACTGCTTATATGCATCACTTCCTATTGCTCCATGACTTGCTAGATGGATATTTATTTTTCAATGTTGTAATCTAACTTTAAAGTGCTCGTATGTATACTTCAATGAAGACTGGTTGTTTCAACGTAAAAGCTAATCCTTTCAGTGCAGCCACTGCAATGACCTCAAATCTGTCTTTATATTGAGTCATTTCATCCAGAGGAAAGATAAAATACATCTTGCAGTATAACGGTCTGCTCTATAAGCCAAAGAATGAGAAGGGAAAGATTTTAGCAGGATTACTGGAGATAAAGCACATAAGATGGGAGTGTTCAGTATAGTGCAGTGGTCTCCAAACTGTGGCCATTTGCTCGCCTTTATATGGCCCTTGGGACGCTATTTCTCCCACTAACACCAATGATGAGGAACTACTTCTCGCACTGACACCAATGATGAGGAACTATTCCTCCCACTGACACCAATGATGAGGAACTATTCCTCCCACTGACACCAAAGATGGGATTATTCCTTTCACGGACGCCATAGACGAGACACTATTCTTTTCACAGATACCATTTTCTACTCCCACAGGCACAGTCCGGCCCACTTAAGGTCCAAAGAGCAGTAAACTGCCCCTTTGTTTAGAAAGTTTGGAGACCCCTGGTATAGTGGATCACCAGTAAGTCCAGAGAGTATACAGTAGGTAGGGTATTGGCATGGAGATTGCAGAGCTGCCAATTCTAAATGTTACCTTCCTTAAAGTGGAGCTCCTCCCAAAAGGGGAAGTTCCGCTTATTTGCAGCCTCCCCCCCCCCCTCCACTGCCACATTTGGCACTTCCTGGGAGGGAGCGGGTACCTTTTGACGGGTACCCGATCACACTTCAAGCTCGGAGTGCTGTGTTGAAGTTAGTCCCCTCCCCCTTCACCCAGTCTTCCGGGACACATCACAGGTCCCAAAAGACTACGGGACCATTCACAAGGCGCAGTGTGGTTCTCACATGCGCAGTAGGAAACTGGCTGTGAAGCCGCCAGGCTTCACTTCCTGTTTCCCTTACTTGCTAAGCCGGCGTCCGCACCCGAAGCCGAATGAAGAATTGGTTTGGGGGGGGAAGGACATCACTGGATCCCTGGACAGGCAAGTATCCTTATACTAAAGTCAGCAGCTACAGTATTTGTAACTACTGACTTCATTTTTTGGGGGGAGGGCCTGGAGCTTCTCTTTAAATTCAGCAACCTGCAGGGTTGGGTGGATCCTGAGAGTGTAAATCCAGAAGAAGTAATATCCTGTTGGGTTTTCCAATGCATGTCTACTGTGTGACATCTATGACCCCCCACTATGTAATAGCAGTCTATTTACTGTAAGTGAAGGGCGGCATTTGCAGCTGTCCCTTTCAGTCTGGACATCCAGATAAACTCAGTGCAGTCAGATGGCAGCTGTCTAGCCACATTTAGGAAGGTAAAAGGTTTATGAAAACAAACAGAGGAAAGCCCCATGTGATGGACAGAGGCAGGTTCAGTTACAGAGAACCCTTGTACATCTGCCTCTCGTTCTCACATACAAAATTCCCAGAGTCTGCAGTCTGGGGCCATCATCGGCCTGTAACACATCCCAGCACACGGATACATCTTGAATGGAGAAAGACACTGAACAGCTTCCTTGGATTATGTATCTGGAGGTGACGTAATGCAGGAGGCAGTAAGCTCTGACCATGTCTTACAACAGAACTATTTACTTACTCCAGGCTGGACAAAGTTCTCAAAGCCTACAAGGAACTCCTAACACTTTTATGTCATTTATTTTTTCAGGATTTTATTGCTGGTTTGAGGTGAAGAAATCAGGAGACAGGTTTTGTAAAGTCCAAAACCTAACACTACTTAAAGCTAGGCTCAGTATGAAACCAAACACATTTCAGGGGGCTCAAAAGGTTCCTCCACAGGGGCTTGAGAGATTTGGAAGGAGAAAAGAAGAAGCTAGATAAGGATTGGAGCATGTGTCAGCTTTTATGATGATCCAAGTCTTCCTAGTGACACCAAAACCCTCCTATTTCTTGTCCTGGTGTCCCTGGGACAGGAATGGAGGGTGAATCTCACCAATGAGGACAGACCACAATAAGAATTTGAATACAGGACAAAACACAGAAGCACCAGTCCTCTTATAGCAGTCCTGTCGGGGCTGGGCTCAGCCCTTCCTTCTCTGAGCTGGCCGCTCAGCTGCCGGCTAATTGCCAGCTCCCATCTCTCCAGTTACTCAGCTGTTGATGATATCCTGCTCGTCAGTCCTGCCTATTTAAGCCATCCAGTCCAGAGGTTCTCTGCCTTAGCCTTTGGTCAACATCACAGAAACGATCTCCTGCGATCCTTTTCAAGACTTGCTTTGCTGACATCCCTTCTGGCTCCAGATCCTGCTTGCTGTTCCACTACATTGATCCCTGACTTCTGGCTTGGCTGACTATCCGTTCCGGTTACTGAACTTTGGCTATGTTTTGACTACGTTTGTCCTTTTTACTTTTATTAGTAAACAAGTGTGATTTAACTGTACTATTGTCTCGGCCCGATTTCATGGTTTCTGACAAGTCCAGAGTGAGAATTTTAGTACTTGCCTGTAAAATACATTTCTTGGAGTACATCACGGCACATACAGCAGCCACCTCAAAGTGATACTTAATGCGCGACTTGCACATGCGCAGTAGGAAACCGGGAGTGAAGACTGAAAGCTTCACTGCTGGTTTCTCTTACTTGCAATGCTGGTGCCTGCACCCGAAGTCAATGTACGAATCGGTTTGGGGTGCCGACACGGGACCCCTGGACAGGTAAGTGTCCTTATATCAAAAAAGTCACTTTTATTAATTTATTTTTTCTGAGGGAGCTTCGCTTTAACAAAAAAGAAACAAGAAAAAAAAAAGAGCAGACTCAAAGGGCTGCTGTCTTTTTCTGCCATCACTTTTCTATGTTTCTAATTTACATTCTCCCTTCTATTTCTGTATATAGATGACAGCACTACATTTTTTCCTTTTTCCTATTCAATATACAGCTGTCATATGACTCAGCTCTTTCCCAGCCCGTCTGCAGGGAAACATAAGCAGGGGGGAGCTTCTAGACCTCACATGTTCATAATAAAAAATAATTTAAAAAATTGGAATACAGAACAAAAATAATATCAATAAACAGTTTTAAATTGACAATGTAAAAATGTAACCCACCCCCGCATACAAACGTAACTGCAGGCGCCTAGACTTGAGAACGTTGATAGCGATAAACGTTGCATATCGCTGCACATGTCGGAATGAGAGCGATAATTCTAGCTCCTTCGTAAGGCTAAATAAACATGCTCCTAACTTTTTTTTTGCTGGCTCCTATATTCAAAAGCTAAATTTGTCAAGCCCTCAAATAACCATATAAACCACACGTACCCCGATAAATGCAAAGCACCATGCTTGAGCTCTACCTATGCTCCGGTTGTCCAGCAATCAGCATTGGAAATTGCTAGCCATATAACCCGTGACACCATGCAACTCATGGTGTCCCACAGCACCCCTCCGTGATTGCAAACCTTGACTGGGAAACTCTTCTGCTGTGCCCTGATGCTGTCAAAGACGCAGATAGCACGAGGGGGCCGATCGACACCATGAGTTGGTCAATGGTGGTGGTAAAAGCCAGGAATTTCCCATGCCGATTGCTGAACAACTAGGGTGTGGACAGAATTCAAACACGGTTCCATGCATTTATCAATGTACATGTTATGCGGCTGTTTAACATTCATACAGTAACTCGAGGGCGAGCTTCCGCTTTAATGGCAGCTACGACTTGTCTGAAAAGCCAGCAGTAATCAGAAGTCAGACTCTACAGCTGTCCCACAATCAATAACAAACTGAACAGACTGTCATTGTCAAATCTCTCCATGTTTGGCCTGTATCACAATCAGAATGATATTCAGCAGTCAATCATCCTGTATACTTTACACTGTAAACACCATTTCAACCTTCTGAAGACAAAAGCTTGGGGAAAAAAAAAACGCATCTCCGGTTTCCACACAAAGGACAATTGTGGAAGCCGTTTGCTTGGAGACCGTGAAGGGCAGAAGCTTGAGCAATTAGCTTTTCCTTTCCATCTCCATTACAAGCTCCTGACAGCTAGCACTCCCAGGGAAGGTATGCCCCTGGTGAAATCAGATGGGGCCAGGAATGCCCTGACCAATCACAGCGCACCTGTCATTGTTTACAGGTTTTTCCCTTCGCTTCTCTTTAACCCCTTCATGACAAAAAGGTAATAATCAAACCTTAAAAAACGGCAAGATCACCTTCACCAAAAAACTGCCTGGGTAGGCAAGAGGGCACCTGTAGATAAAAAACAAACTCTGCAGCTTTGACCAAAGTTAAATGATGTTCTTGCTATAGGTAGGTCATTTATGTAGCTCCTGAAGCCTAACCAAAAAAACTCCCAAAAGATGGCATCACCCTGCCCTGCCTTGTTGCTAGGACATTGCTAAGACAGTCCCAGCTGATTTAAACCTCCTCACATGCACTCTTCTCTCCTGCCACAGTAGCTCTAAGCTCAGGCAAGCTGCCACAGAAGAGAAAGTGGACCACACATGTGCGGGGGTTGGAAAGCACACTTCTGTGATGGTGGGGGTAACGGCTGGGGGTGTCCTAACAACGTCCTAGTAACAAGGCAGGATGGGATGAGGTCATTATAAAAATGTGGTTGCACAATCCATTCCGCATGCTCCTGGGGCTTGGTAAGATGCACCCTGGATCCAAACGGCTTAGGCCCCTTTCAGACGAATGATCCGTTCAGGTCCGCCCGTCAGTTTTTTAGGCGGACCTGAACGGACCCTCCATAGACCTCTATGGAGCGTCGGATGTCAGCGGTGACATGTCCGCTGACATCCGACCCGCTCCAATCCGAAAAAGTGTAACGGAGGATAAAACTACTTTTCCATCCGTTTTCGGATCGGGTGACGACATACTCTACGTTCCGTCATCATCCGATCCCCCATAGGGGAAAGCGGCACGGTGACAGGTCCGTCGCTGCACAGTGTGCAGCGACGGACCTGTCATCTGCCTGCTCAGCGGGGATCCACGGAGCGATTCCCACTGAGCAAGCGGATGTTCACGGGGCGGATCATCTCGGATCCGTCCCATGTGAAAGGACCCTTACGTGTTTTGAGGCTTGTACTCTCTTCTTCAGAGCCAAAACCTGAAGGGTTTTTCAGGCGCTTTAGAGCTAAAAATAGCATCTGTAAAGCGCCTGGAAAAAAAAAATAAAAAATCTCCCCTGCAGTCCCAGTGTGAAAGCCCGAGTGCTTTCACACTGGGGCGATGCACTGGCAGGACGTTAAAAAAAAAGTCCTGCAAGCAGCATCTTTGGGGCGGTGAAGGAGTGGTGTATACACTGCTCTTCCACCGCTCCTGCCCACTGAAATAAATGGACAATGCACGGGCGCATTTAACCCTTTATTCGACTGTTAGCGGGGGGTTAAAAAACACCCCCCACTAGCGGCCGAAAAGCACCGCTAAAATGATGGTAAAGCACCGCTAAAACTAGTGGCGTTTTACCGTCAATGCCCGTCCCAGTGTCAAAACAGCCTTAACGTCCTGCCAGCGCATCGCCCCAGCGTGAAAAGACTCAGGCTTGCACACTGGGACTGCAGGGGAGGCGTTTTTCAGACCCTATACCCCAAAAGCGCCTGAAAAACACCCCAGTGTGAAAGGGGTCTTTAGTGTCTTTTATTCACATTCCACAAATATCTCTTTGTTGCTTCCATAACTACAACAACAGGAGATAGGTATTCAGAAGAGAATCCTTATCTCTGACTTGTCACACCTTCAATAAACCTTTTTTCTTTTTCAGTGAAACCTATACCTGATAAAGATGTCAATGTACATTCGCAAGGAATCTAAACATATTAGTTTCTTCTTCTCTAAAGTGAACCTGGCCTATAACCCAGGGGCTAAACACAGGCCCTCAAGTCGATATTTAGCCCCGCCTGATCCCAATATTAGGCCACACCTCCTAGAATTCAACCATCAAATGTCAGATCCATGGTGGGCAGGGGGGGGCTTTATTTTAGACTGCTGAATAAATAGGGTGGTGGCCCCATTTCTCTCCCCGTGTTTTTATATTTGACCAGACTATTGTCTTTCTTTTGTGCTTGCTTGTTGTTTTTGATCATTGCCACAATTTCATTCTGGGTAATAGTGTCTCTGGCCTATATCTGTACTCTTCGTCAATGTCAAGTTCACGGATATATCCTGTTTTAACTTGCAAATCTTTGGGACTCAGCTCCATGAGAAGTTGGGTTTAACTTAAATTTGGGGAGTAGCGGAGATCCCGTGCACATCAATTTGGGGAGTAGTTGAGATCCCATACACATCAATTTATAGAGTAGTTGAGATCCCATACACATCAATTTATGGAGTAGTTGAGATCCCGTACACATCAATTTGGGGAGTAGCGGAGATCCCGTACACATCAATTTGGGGAGTAGCGGAGATCCCGTGCACATCAATTTGGGGAGTAGTTGAGATCCCATACACATCAATTTGGGGAGTAGTTGAGATCCCATACACATCATTTTGAGGAGTAGTTGAGATCCCGTACACATCAATTTGGGCAGTAGTTGAGATCCCGTACACATCAATTTGGGCAGTAGTTGAGTTCCCGTACACATCAATTTGGGCAGTAGTTGAGATCCCGTACATATCATTTTGAGGAGTAGTTGAGATCCTGTACACATCAATTTGGGGAGTAGTTGAGATCCCGTACACAACAATTTATAGAGTAGTTAAGATCCCATACACATCAATTTATGGAGTAGTTGAGATCCCGTACACATCAATTTGGGCAGTAGTTGAGATCCCGTACATATCATTTTGAGGAGTAGTTGAGATCCTGTACACATCAATTTGGGGAGTAGTTGAGATCCCGTACACAACAATTTATAGAGTAGTTGAGATCCCATACACATCAATTTATGGAGTAGTTGAGATCCCGTACACATCAATTTGGGGAGTAGTTGAGATCCCGTACACATCAATTTGGGGAGTAGTTGAGATCCCGTACACATCATTTTGAGGAGTAGTTGAGATCCCGTACACATCAATTTGAGGAGTAGTTGAGATCCCATACA
Source organism: Lithobates clamitans (assembly GCA_037952925.1). Taxonomy (NCBI): domain Eukaryota; kingdom Metazoa; phylum Chordata; class Amphibia; order Anura; family Ranidae; genus Lithobates; species Lithobates clamitans. The sequence continues at coordinate 2,581,371 of JBBGZY010000420.1, read as the reverse complement.
CATCATTTTGAGGAGTAGTTGAGATCCCGTACACAACAATTTATAGAGTAGTTGAGATCCCGTACACATCAATTTATGGAGTAGTTGAGATCCAGTGCACATCAATTTATGGAGTAGTTGAGTTCCCGTACACATCAAGTTGGGGAGTAGTTGAGATCCCGTGCACATAAATTTGGGGAGTAGTTGAGACTGTGCCTAAGATTTAAGGGTTTCCTGAGGGATTAACCTTGAGACTTCCAATAGTTCTACAAGGCCAAAGAAGGTATCAAATCCTGCTAATGTTATTACCTTAGATATTTTTTAAGTCAGCCAAGGTTCACTTTAAAACTATAACTATCCTGAAAAAGGCAGCTAAGCTGGCCATAGATTACATTTTTTTTTTTTGATCAGCCAGGGGGGCTCAACAAAAGAAAAACGAATGGATTCTTCCATTCACAAAAGCTGTCGATCGAGAACGATTTTCAAACATTCATTCCTTTTCAATAGAAATCAGTCTAAGAAATGATTTTTGTTGAACAGGGATGGCCACACATGGATCCCGGCTAAAGGAGCCAAATTTCTATCCCATCTATGGCCTGCTTAAGGCTCGGCATATTATACGAAGCAAGGTTTTGAAGGGGAACTACCTATAAAAAAGGAGAAAAAAAAAAAAAAAGGAACACAATTCCAACCAAAACTTGCATGACTGAGTTCTGGCTCACTTCCTCCTGTGCTTCCCCATACCCTCCATGCTGGCTATACAATTCCAGCTTCCTTATGCGTGTAACATGAGAACAGAACCATTCAATGTACTGGCGCATGGGGTTCTGTAATTTGGCACTGTTGTTTTGAAGATGGGTTAACGCCACCCAGCTGACAAGGCAGCAATACTTTGAATCTTCAGTTTAAAGATAATCTGTCACTATGACCATTTACAGCAAAAAAAGACCAGGTTCTCTTGATAGGGCACCCTCCCTCCATCACCAAATCTCACCTTGGCCCTAACCCCTGCCCCTCCATTCACCCATCGGAGCCCTTGGAGATACTCTGTAGCAGGGGCGTTGCTAGGTCTACAAAAGATCTGGGGCTAGAGCCCATAGCAGCATAGAAAAGAAAGTCATACGCTTGGGTGGGCATACACATGTATATACAGTAATATATGTGTGGGTGTATATATATCCCCAGAGAGCCCCCCGCTTACATCAGGGTCCCCAGAGAGCCTCCTCCTTACATCAGAGTCCTCAGAGAGCCTCCCCTTCTATCAGGGTACCCAGAGGGCCCCCCCACTTACATCAGGGTTCCCAGATAGGCCCCCTTACATTAGGGTCCCCAGAGAGCCTCCCCCTTAAATTTGGGTCCCTAGAGAGCCTAGGCCTTAAAATCAGGGTCCCCAGAGAGCCTCTCCCTTACATCAGGGTCCCCAGAGAGCCCCCCCACTTACATAAGGGTCCCCAGAGAGCCTCATCTCCCCTTGGGAACCCCTGCAGAGACTCGGGGCTATTGGCCTCAGATTCGGGGCTATAGCCCCAAAAGCCACCCCCTAGCAACGCCCCTGCTCTGTAGTATTGTTTATAGGGAAGCATGTAACCTCCTACTCTTATTTCCAGGAAGGATTGCACAAACCTGACTGGCCAGTTGTAGGCTTGAACATTGTCACATGGGGGGGGGAGGTCATCACCCTGAGTAGGCTGCAACACAATGACATGGAGCTTACCCAAGGAGGAGATTCATCACTCCTATATAGATGAACAATGCAGCCAGGGGTACAGTGAAGATACCAGTCTGTTGGGAATGCCCTCTCAAAACAACCGGTCGATTTGCCCTGAATGGGCCAAGTAACGCTCAAGTATCAGAGGTCAGTAATCAAAGTCTGTTCTCCGATTGAACGAGGTGGAGAGCGCAAAGTCACCGCCCCACCTCGTCCAATCAGACAACGCTCTGCATCCAATCACAAAATGCTGAATATCCTCTGAATGGCGCCGTTCTGAACAGCCCTCCTGTGTTCACAATGCATCAGAGCAACCACTCAGTACAAAACTGAGAAGCAAGTGGAGATCACTGGAGGAATGGTGTCTACTTCTGCGATTTCCAGCTTCCAGGAGCATCAGCCAGGTATAGTATGAACATAGTTACATTGATCCCTGCACCATACCTGGACTTCTTCTTTAAAGTGGAACTACACTGCATCCCAGCATCACAAAGTGAAATGCTACTTAATGCATTTTTAATATTCAGAGAAAACTCCCCCATCCATCCATGTCTCCATACTTTATGTTGCTAAAAAATACATTAAAAAACACCCACCCCCTAGCAATTCTGCTCATGGCCATCTTGAGTAAGGTCAGAGGATACATGTATAATTCATGCTGCATTTACTTCCTATAATCTATCTGTCCTTAGCTCAAGCATGCAAGCAGGAGAGTGTGCTTAGCTGAGAAAACCCATCCTCCCCTCCTGAAGAATCCTGGGGTGTACATCATCATTTGCCTAGGCCTGGAAACCAGGAAGTAACTGAAGAAACGTTCAAACCCCAATTCCAAAAAAAATAAAAAAAATCAGGCCAGTGGCAGCTGCAGGGGAGAGGAGAGATTGTTCAACAGCTAGTGAAGCCTGAAGTGGTGATGTCACCCATAGGCTCCTATGACCCATACATTGTCAGCGCTTCCTCCTCTCCCCTGCAGCAACTGCTGACACAGGGAGAGCTGGATCACCTGACCAAACCAAAGCGGAATTTTAATAGGCAAGTACACAGATCTTACATAGACTAGCAAGCATAGCTGTTAGGGGGGGAAGGGAGAACATTTAAGACCAGTTAGGTTTATTCTGGGATCCTATTTTAAAGTTTATACCAGAATGTCAAAACTATTTTTTGTACTGCGATTACAATGCTGATGTTCTGAAAAAAAAAAAAAAAAAAAAAAAAAAAAAGTATGCTGTGACCAGTGTTAAATTCGTCGACTAAAACTAAAAATGCCATTTTTGGTCAAAAGACTAAGGACTAAAACTAAAATTGAAATTTGACGTCAAAATTAACACTGGTCTGTAGTGCATGTTCATACCTCAATACTAAAAATAACATATTTGATTTTTCACTCCAGCAGAATATAAAAAGTTTGGAAATTGTAGAGAAATGCTTAAATAATCGATTATAATTCAACTACACCCATTCAATTTTAGATACCGTATATACTCGAGTATAAGTCGAATTTTTCAGCACATTTTTTTGTGCTTATAGTGCCCCCCTCGACTTATACTGGAGTCAAGCACTTTTCTGCAGCAAAAAAATTCATTTTCCGAACCGATTTTGGGGCCCCGTATCTCAGGGCCACTTTGTGCTAATAACCCCAAATGTGGTGTGCAAACCCAGTGGAACTGGTACCACAACATTTCCAAAGCTGGGGTTCCTAGCTCTAAGTGGCCCCCAGATACCGGGCCCCAAAATCGGTTCGGAAAATGTCATTCTCTGCTGCAGAAAAGTGCTTGACATTTTCTGAACCCACTTTGGGGCCCCGTATCTCAGGGCCACTTAGAGCTAGGAACCCCAAATTTGGTGTGCAAACCCAGTGGAACGGGTACCACAACATATCCAAAGCTGGGGTTCCTAGGACTAAGCGGCCCCGACATACGGGGCCCCAAACCCGGTTCTGAAAATGTCATTCTCTGCTGCAGAAAAGTGCTTGACATTTTCTGAACCAATTTTGGGGCCCTGTATCTCGGGGCCACTTGGTGCTAGAAATCCCAGCTTTGGATATTTTATGGTGCTAGTTCCACTGGGTATGCACACTAAATCTGGGGTTCCTAACACTAAGTGGCCCCAAGATACGGGGTCCCAAATCGGTCAACTGTGTCCATCTGCAGCAATGTCATTTCGGGACCCTTTGGGTTCAGAGACCCCAAATTTTGGCTGCAGCTAGGGGGCATCCAGGAACCCTTAACTACCGAGTTTGAAGTTTGGGGGATCTATGGCTGCAAATGGGCACAGTGAGGCTGCAAATGGGCATTGTTGACTCTCTTTTCCACTTACAGTAGCTGTGCATTTCTCACCCTCGTCTTATACTCGGGTCAATACGTTTTTCCCATTTTTTTGTGGTAAATTAGGGCCTCGACTTATACTCGGAACGACTTATACTCGAGTATATATGGTAACTAAAACGAGTTTTAGTTGACTAAAATGTCTTGGAGATTTCGTCGACTAAATACGAATAAAACTAAAACAATTGCAGAAGACTAAAATGGGACTAAAACTAAAATGCTATTTTAGTCCTAAGACTAAAATCGAAATTTGCTGCCAAAATTAACACTGGCTGTGACCGCAGATCTCCTTCAAAGACTCGCCTCATGCATTGCTGTGCTTGTGCATGCGCAGGATTCTTATAGGCGTCGGTGTAATGTCCTGTACACACGGTCAGACATTCCGACAACAAAATCCATGGATTTTTTTCCGACGGATGTTGGCTCAAACTTGTCTTGCATACACACGGTCGCACAAAGTTGTCGGAAAATCCGATCGTTCGGAACGCGGTGACGTAAAACACGTACGTCGGGACTATAAACGGGGCAGTAGCCAACAGCTTTCGTCTCTTTAATTTATTCTGAGCATGCGTGGCACTTTGTGCGTCGGATTTGCGTACACACGATCGGAATTTCCGACAACTGATTTTGTTGTCGGAAAATTTTATAGCCTGCTCTCAAACTTTGTGTGTCGGAAATTCCAATGGAAAATGTGTGATGGACCCCACACATGCTCCTATCACACATTTTCTGTCGGAAAATCCGACCGTGTGTACGGGGCATAAGATTGCTTTCAGAAACGTGGGTCAAATGCCCCCACCCTATGTATCCTGGGCACCGCTTGCCCATCTGCAGGCTCGGGACCATATGCCACAGGATAGAGGGGAGGGAGGAGAGCGCACACTTCTGCTCTCCTCTTTATCTTGTTTCTGACCTGGAGACGACGTGTGTTAGGTCACTTATGGGTCCCCATTGACAGTTTCCCCGGCCAGCATGCCACCGATCTGCACTGCATTATATTACATTCAGTGGAGCACAGGGGAGACATGCAGGGTCTACTTAAAGAAAAACGGCCACTAAAAAAAAAAGAATATCATAAATAAAAAAAAAAAAAAAGGGTTCAAGCCAAAAAAAAAAAAATTTTCATGGAAAAAATTAAAGTTACACCAAGCACATAAAATGCCCGCCAAAAAAAGGAAAGGCTCCCCACCCCCACATATAAACACTCAAACATGAACGCACGCATCGGGGCACCTACGCATCAAACCGTTGATTGATATACACTTGTTACATATCGCTGCGCACAAACTGGTTCCTAAATTATTTTTAGCTAGCTCCTAGATTCAAAGCAAATGTGTCAAGCCCTGGTCTACAGTGACTTTGAGGATTCCAGTCCCTGGTTGAACCCCAGTTGCAACAACAGTGGCTTCTTCAGGATGCTTTATGCCCAGTCGGTGGCCAAGGCTGGTGGGTCTCTGGCTGCCCCTTGGACATTTCCGGCTCCCAGGTCACCTTTATGCCATGCCTTGCACATGCGTACTTTTTTTTTTTTTTTCTTTAACTGCGGCAGAATGGCACGGCTAAGCGAAACGTTACCTTATGTCGCATCGCCTATTGGCCACTAGAGGCGCGTGCGGCCGCAGCATGTACCCGGAGCTGATGCTCCCGCGATCGCTCGTGACGTAAACACACAGATCCCAGTTCTTTCATGGGAGAGGAGACAGATCGTGTGTTCATACTATGTATGAACAATGATCTCTCTCTCCTCCTAGACAGTCCCCTCCCCCCCTACAGTTAGAACACAGAGAGGAAACACGGTTAACCCCTTGATCGCCCCCTAGTGTTAACCCCCTTTACTGCCAGTGACATTTATACAGTCATCAGTGCATTTTTATAGCACCGATCGCTTTATAATTCTCAATGAACCCAAAAATGTGTCCAAAGTGTCCGATATGTCCGCCGTAATATTGCAGTCCTGATAAAAAAAAATGTAAAAAAAAAGGAAGATCGCTGCCATTACTAGTAAAAAAAAAAAAAAAATTTTATATATATATATATATATATATATATATATATATATATATATATATATATATATATATATATATATATATATATATATATATATATATATATATATATATATATATAATTTTTATATACACATATACACACACACACACCATAACTCTATCCCCAATTTTGTAGACGCTATAACTTTTGCGCAAACCAAACAATATAGGCTTATTGCGATTTTTTTTTTTTACCAAAAATATGTAGAAGAATACATATCGGCCTAAACTGGAAGAAGAAGAAAGAAGAAAAAGAAGAAAGAAGAAAAAGAAGAAGAAAAAGAAGAAAGAAGAAAAAGAAGAAAGAAGAAAAAGAAGAAAGAAGAAAAAGAAGAAAGAAGAAAAAGGATGAAAGAAGAAAAAGGATGAAAGAAGAAAAAGGAAGAAAGAAGAAAAAGGAAGAAAGAAGAAAAAGAAGAAAAAGAAGAAAGAAGGTGGTGGGATATTTATTATAGCAAAAAGTAAAAGATATTGTGTTTTTTTCAAAATTGTCGCTCTTTTGTTTATAGTGCAAAACATTTAAAACCACAGAGGCAATCAAATACCACCAAAAGAAAGCTTTATTTGTGGGGGGGGGGGGACGTGAATTTTGTTTGGGTACAGCGTCGCACGGCCGCGCAATTGTCAGTTAAAGCGACGCAGTGCCGAATTGCAAAAAATGGCCCGGTCATTGAGTAGCCAAATCTTCCGGGGCTGAAGTGGTTAATGCAACACTGTGGGGTTGGGCTACAGTTTCCCCGTGTTTTCTTCTGATAAGAAGAAAAAGAAAAAAAAAAAAAAAAAGAAAAAGGTATTTTTCATAAAAGTATGCCTGTGCAAGCTAAAAGACAGAATATACACAGAGTTTCCTTAAGCCCGGTCAAGACTGGTCCTCTTTAGTCGCTGACTTGCCGCAGCAAAGCGGTTAAAGCATTTAACCCAGCGAGGTGAGACGGGCCAGCTCGGTTTCAAGCCATCCCCGAGTAAAGCACAGACACCGCATTCCCCGAGTGAGTCACTTGGCACCGGCCCATCGGAGCAATAAGATTACGGGTTACATCACTGGAGTGGATTAGGCGTTATGTCACAGGCCCGGGGCCCACACAGGATCCTGGAGAAGAGCTCCACAGCCCACCCTTCTCCCCTCCTGCGAACAGTCCAGACACACAGGCTTCACCAAGCAAAATGGAGTCTCCTAGACTTCTACTCAACACCAAAAAAGGTCAGAGGAAAGCAGAGATCGCTATCTGCACAGGCAGGAACACATTACCCCCTCTCCTATCTTTTTTTTTTTTTTTTTTATGTATGGAAAAGGTTTAGTAGCTGGATGTAAAGCTTGCACGGCCATCATGTGAATTCAGCAACGCTGATCTACAGCGGAGTAAAAAAAATTTCTTGGCCGTTCACGAAGGATAATCATACCGGATTAATTGTGCTGCTTTGTATAGCGTTTCATGTTCTGGCAGAGCTGGCTAGGCGCTGAATGACACATTATTTACACGGCAGACCATGCCAGCCTTGCAGATTCTATCTCGGTTTTCTAATCCGACCACAAACAGGTCAAGCTGCTCCAAATTTACAATAAGTATTAAAGGGTGCTATTGTGTAAACAATACACCCCCCCCCCCCCCCAAACCCAAAAAGACAAAACCACTGGGCACCAGGAGTTCAAGAAGAAGCGGTCACCTACAACCGCCAATCTACAGGACAATGCTGTAGCTGATCTGCTATGATCTAAACACACACCGTGTCACTGCCCCGCCTCCTACCTTCTCTACACATAGCGTGTAATATACAGTATCTCACAAAAGTGAGTACACCCCTCACATTGTTTGTAAATATTTTATTATATCTTTTCATGTAACAACACTGAAGAAATGACACTTTTCTACAATGTAAAGTAGTGAGTGTACAGCTTGTATAACAGTGTAAATTTACTGTCCCCTCAAAATAACTCAACACACAGCCATTAATGTATAAAGTGAGTACACCCCTAATTGAAAATGTCCAAATTGGGCCCAATTAGCCATTTTCTCTCCCCGGGGTCATGTGACTCGTTAGTGTTAGAAGGTTACAGGTGTGAATGGGGAGCAGGTGTGTTAAATTTGGTGTTATCGCTCTCACTCTCTTATACTGGTCACTGGAATATGGCACCTCATGGCAAAGAACTCTCTCATACTGGTCAATGGAGTTCAACATGACACCTCATGGCAAAGAACTCTCTGAGGATCTGAAAAAAAGAATTGTTCCTCTACATAAAGATGGCCTAGTCTGTAAGAAGATGTCCAAGACCCTGAAACTGAGCTGCAGCACGGTGGCCAAGACCATAAAATGGTTTAACGGGACAGGTTCCACTCAGAACAGGCCTCGCCATTGTGAACTAAAGAAGTTGAGGTTACGTGCTCAGCGTCATATCCAGAGATTGTCTTTGGGAAATAGATGTATGAGTGCTGCCAGTATTGCTGCAGAGGTTGAAGGGGTGGGGGGGTCAGCCTGTCAGTGATCAGACCATACGCCGCACACTGCATCAAATTGGTCTGCATGGCTGTCATCCCAGAAGGAAGCCTCTTCTAAAGATGATGCACAAGAAAGTCCGCAAACAGTTTGCTGAAGACAAGCAGACTAAGGACATGGATTACTGGAACCATGTCCTGTGGTCTGATGAGACCAAGATAAACTTATTTGGTTCAGATGGTGTCAAGCGTGTGTGGTGGCAACCAGGTGAGGAGTACAAAGACGAGTGTGTCTTGCCTACAGTCAAGCATGGTGGTGGGAGTGTCATAGTCTGGGGCTGCATGAGTGCTGCCAGCACTGGGGAGCTACAGATCATTGAGGGAACCATGAATGCCAACATGTACTGTGACATACTGAAGCAGAGCATGATCCCTTCCCTTTGGAGACTGGGCCGCAGGGCAGTATTCTAACATAACGACCCCAAACACACCTCCAAGACGACCATTGCCTTGCTAAAGAAGCTGAGAGTAAAAGGTGATGGACTGGCCAAGCATGTCTCCAGACCTAAACCCTATTGAGCATCTGTGGGACATCCTCAAATGGAAGGTGGAGGAGCGCAAGGTCTCCAACATCCACCAGCTTCGTGATGTTGTCATGGAGGGGTGGAAGAGGACTCCAGTGGCAACCTGTGAAGCTCTGGTGAACTCCATGCCCAAGAGGGTTAAGGCAGTGCTGGAAAAAAATGGTGGCCACACAAAATATTGACACTGTGGGTCCAATTTGTACATTTTCACTTAGGGGTGTACTCACTTTTGTTGCTAGCGGTTTAGACATTAATGGCTGTGTGTTGAGTTATTTTGAGGGGACAGCAAATTTACACTGTTATACAAGCTGTACACTCACTACTTTACATTGTAGCAAAGTGTCATTTCTTCAGTGTTGTCACATGAAAAGATAGAATAAAATATTTACAAAAACGTGAGGGGTGTACTCACTTTTGTGAGATACTGTGTGTGTACATTTCTTTTTTCCACCTTTAATATGACCTATAAACTGTACAACTCAATTGGAAAACAAACTGAAATCTTTTTAGGTAGGTGGAGGGAAGTAAAAGTTAAATATGGTCGTATAAGTGTGCACGCCCTTAAATTAATACTTTGTTGAAGCCCCTTTTGATTTTATTACTGCACTCAGTCTTTTTGGGTATGAGTCTATCAGCATGGCACATCTTAACTTGGCAATGTTTGCCCACACTTCTTTGTAAAAAACACTCCAAATCTGTCAGATTGTGAGGGAATCTCCTGTGCACAGCCCTCTTCAGATCACCCCACAGATTTTCAATGGGATTCAGGTCTGGGCTCTGGCTGGGCCATTCCAAAACTTGAATCTTCTTCTGGTGAAGCCATTCCTTTGTTGATTTGGATGTATGCTTTGGGTCGTTGTCATGCTGAAAGATGAAGTTCCTCTTCATGTTCAGCTTTCTAGAAGAAGCCTGAAGGTTTTGTGCCAATATTGACTGGTATTTGGAACTGTTCATAATTCCCTCTACCTTGACTAAGGCCCCTGTTCCAGCTGAAGAAAAACAGCCCCAAAAGGATGATGCTGCCACCACCATGCTTCATGGTGGGTAAGGCATTATTTTGGTGATGTGGAGTGTTTCTGCGCCAAACATATATCTTTTGGAATTATGGCCAAAAAGTTCAACCTTGGTTTCATCAGACCATAACCCATTTTCCCACATGCTTTTGGGAGACTGCAGATATGTTTTTTGCAAATTTAGCCGAGCTTGGATGTTTTTCTTCATAAGAAAAGACTTTCGTCTTGCCACTCTACCCCATAGCCCAGAACATATGAAGAATACGGGAGGTTGTTGTCACATGTACCACACAGCCAGTACTTCTTGAAAAATATTCCTGCAGCTCCTTTAATGTTGCTGTAGGACTCTTGGCAGCCTCCCTGACCAGTTTTCTTCTCGTCTTTTCATAAATTTTAGAGGGATGTCCAGTTCTTGGTAATGTCAATGTTGTACCATATTTTCTCCACTTGATGATGACTGTCTTCACTGTGTTCCATGGTATATCTAATGCCTTAGAAATTCTTTTGTACCCTTCTCCTGACTGATACCTTTTAACAATTAAGGTCCCTTTGATGCTTTGGAAACTTTCTGTGGACCATGGCTTTTTCTGTAGGATGTGACTAAGGAAACGTCAGGAAAGACCTACTAGAACAGCTGAACTTTATTTGGGGTTAATCAGAGGCACTTTAAATGACGGCAGGTGTGTACTGACTCCTATTAAAAATGCGTTTGAATGCGATTGCTTAACCACTTCTCTACTGGGCCCTGATACCCCCTTCCTACTCAGACCAATTTTCAGCTTTCAGCGCTGTCACACTTTGAATGACAACTGCCCGGTCATGCAATGCTGTACCCAAATAAAATTTTTATAATAATTTTCTTCCCACAAATAGAGCCTTCTTTTGGTAGTATTTAATCACTGCTGGCTTTTTTATTTTTTGTTTAAAAAAAAACGAGAAAAGACTAAAAATTAAAAAAAAAAAAAAAAAAAAGTTTTACATTTTGTTATAAAATTTTGCAAACAGGTAATTTTTCTCCTGATGTGCACTGATAGGCGGCACTGATATGCACTGGCAGGTGGCTGTGGCTCTTCCTCTTCGGGACCGATGTCCCTTGCACAGAAGCCAGCGATGGGCTTTTTTTTTCCTCCGCTTAAACCGAAAAACTGATTACCGATCTTCTGTTTACATCATGTGATTGGCTGTTATTAGCTGATCGACCCCTTACTGCGATCATCCAAATCTCATTGACCACAGCGCATGCGAAGTGTGCAAAGGGGAGAGGACGTCATATGACAGTGTCCCAGCAATGTAGGTCCATGCTGTAGCTGTGGTGGTTAATTCTGAACACAGCTACAGCCCCAGTTATACCCTGTTTCCCCGAAAATAAGACCTAGCGTGATTGTACAATATAAGCCCTACCCTCCAAATAAGCCCTAGTTAAAGTCCTTGTAGGTCTTATTCTCAGAGTAGGGCTTATATTGCAGCCATTACCGACAATCACACTAGGTCTTATTTTCGGGGAAACAGGGTAAGAGGGTGTGCACACTTATGCAACCACGTTATTTAATTATTTTTACTCCCCCCCCCCCCACACAAGATCTCAGGATCTCAGTTTGTTTTTCAATTGAGGTGTACCATTTATAGGTCACATTGACCACTTCCTGACCAGCCGCCGTCATTATACTACGGCAGGTCGGCACGATCCCGCGAACCATCGTCATAGCTGTACGTCGGCTCCTTTAAGCGGGATAGCAGGCACGCGCCCGCTGCACTGCAGGGGTGCCGATGCTCGTGACCCGCGGTGAGCAATGACTGCCGCGATCACGGGCACGAGAGGGAGAACAGGGGCGTGTGTGTAAACACACAAATCCCTGTTCTGAGAGGAGATGTAGATCGTGAGTTTCTAATAGCTAGGAACAACGATCTGTCATCTCCTATAGTCAGTCCCCTCCCCCTACAGTTAGAACACACACTAGGGAACACAGTTAACCCCTTGATCGCCCCCTAGTGTTAACCCCTTCCCTGTCAGTGACAATTATACAGTAATCAGTTCATTTTTATAGCACTGATCGCTGTATAGTTGTCAATCGTCCCAAAAATGTGTCAAAAGTGTCCACCATAATGTTGCAGTCTCAATATAAAAAAAATAAATTTTTTCGCAGATTGCCGCCATTACTACTAAAAAAAAATAAATTATAATATATATATATATATATATATATATATATATATATATATATATAAATGCCATAAATCTATCTCATATTCGCCCTCTGATCTCTCCTGTGTTGATTTGTATTGCAAGTGTACTGCGTGCCCAAACTGTTGGCGCTATATAAATAATATTTTGTAGACGCTATAACTTTTGCGCAAACCAATCAATATACGCTTATTGCGATTTTTACTTCCAAAAATATGTAGAAGAATACATATCGGCCTAAACTAAGAAAAAAAATAACTTTTTTTTTTTTAATTGGGGAGATTTATTATAGCAAAAAGTACAAAATTGTGTTTTTTTCAAAATTGTCGCTTTTTTTGTGTTTAAAAAAAAACAAAAAAAAACGCAGGTGATCAAAATACGAAAAGAAAGTACTATTTGTGGGGGAAAAATAAGGACGTCAATTTTGTTTGGGTACAGCGTCTCACGGCCGCGCAATTGTCAGTAAAAGGGACAAAAAATGGCCTGGTCATTGAGCAGCCAAATCTTCCAGGGCTGAAGTGGTTAAAAAGGTGGAAAAAAAAAAAAAAGTTCTGAAATTATTTATTTTTGTCTGATTTTTTTTTTTTATATCGCAGAAACTTGACATTTTAACGGGGGTGTGTAGACTTTTTTTTATATCCACTGTACATACATACACACACACAGTATATACATACATGGAGTTCAGCTTTAAAACATAGCCAACAATACATGACAAACAGGCACGCTATGCATCCTCCCAGATAATATAAAAAGGAGGCGCTCCCAAAATAAAAACGTCGACATCAAAGGCCTCCAAACAAAATTCCGCAGGAAGAAGGAAGAAAAACAAAAGCGCTCTGTGTGCTGCGATTCCATGGAGGCCGAGGCTGCTCTCCTGATTGCTGACCCCCCAGCTGTGGACTCTAAATGACACATCTGAGCTTTCCTTTCCTGGTTTAAAGGGCCGCATTCAATCAGAAATGAATATCCTTAAATCTCTTGTCCAGCTTTAAAAAAAAAAAAAAAAAAAAATTCCCGGAAAGTGTAAAATAGAAGAATTTAAAAACAACGGTCCTTTTCTACTGCTTCGTCCCCACCACCCCAACCCCACACAGTCCCTTTAATTTGGCCGTAACGCACCACGATCCCTTCGCAGGACGGTGTATGGATGTCCTCGCTCATCTGATCACATGATCAGGAGCCTGTCTGATCATTACATGAACCATTGAGGACAAGGCAGTAACACATATACACGTACAACGAGCAGAAGGGGAGGGACCCCATAGCGTTATCCAGCAAACACTGCAGCTGTGCTAAAATAAAAAAAAAAGCTCACTCAAACTCCCTTCAAGGACATTCACCCTGCAGAAAATTGAGGCACGATGTCCGACCTACTCCTACAAATGGCTAGCTGCCTAGTTGTGGCGGTTTTCCATACTTTCTTGGGGCACCGATCCAGCATGCAGCAAGTAAAAGTCAGAATTCCTGATATACAGACTTGTTCGGGGGTCTCTCAGAAAGCTGCTAAAGCAACTGGATCAACAGAATGCCAGCCAATCAGCGAGCTTTTTCAGAAAAAAAAAAAGTTCAGCGCAAATTTCCCTTTATTGGTCGCTCGCACAGGCATGGAAAATTCACAGAATGACAGAATTCTGCTGGGAGGTGGCACCTCAGGCACACTTATCAGATGTGAGAATTCACAGGCAGGCTGGTGGGGGCCTGAAATCAGTGCATGCCTTTCAATTTCCCTTTGTTTTCACCTGGTGATCGGTCAGCAACACACCTCCTGTATTCAAGTGCCACCACTCTGGATGAAGGAGTATAGAGGGGCACCTTTGGACAGAAGCATTGTCAGTCGGGGCGGGGTGTTCAATGTACCAGCAGATTTAGATACACTACATGTTGGTAAACCAGTCCCTGTGCTTTCCTGAATGAAGAAACACAGCGATCGGTACCAATCGCTTCTGTTCATTCATTTCTGAAGTATAGTAAACAGTGGTTACTATACTTCAGTTTGTGAATGAATAGGGGTCTCTATACAGACTCTTCATTTACAGTGCAGATAAAGCTTTCCTGTGTCAAAAAAAAAAAGAAGAAGTTTAGGCTTCTCCGAAGCCGCACCCTAAAGAAAAATAATAAAATAAATAAAATTTAAAAGAAAAAAAAAAAAAAAAAAAAACACAAAAATATAGCAACGCCCCTTTCACACGGGCAGACCGATTGGATCCGCCTGTCAGTTTTTTTAGACAGACCTGACCAGAACTTCTATTATCCTCTATGGAGCAGCAGATGTAAAACGGATCTTATGTCCCGCCTACAACCAATCTGATTTGCTAAAATCAGACGGATGGCATTTAGATATAAAGGCGGCCTTTTACAATCTCTGAAAGCGTAAGTGAAAAACGTAAACCTGAACATTTAGAGAAATTTGGTTATTTACCATTTTGAGTACGTTCTATTGTCACCATTGTCGCAAAAAGGCGTAATGTAAAATGTACAAATATTTGTTGTTTTTTTTAACTCAATACAGATGAAGCTTTTATATTTAGTAGGAATTTTGTAACATTTGCTGGGTTTTTATTATCTGCTAATAATGATTTTAGTGTATTTTTTAGAAAAAAAAATTTTTGATAAGCATTTGCGCAAACACCATGGGGCCCTAAAAATCAGTAGCACTTTTTTTTTTTTTATTCTACAGGTGCTTTCAGAAAATATATGGTTTGGGGGGTCTTTTGCAAACTCTGAAAGCTGTAAGGGAAAAATACAAAAAGTGATGGAAAAATTGCACAAATGGCCACGCCAGCTGAGTTTAAAAACGGACAACGGGGCCTGGCAGCGAAAGGGTTAAAGCAAACCCGCAATGAGCATGCAAAGTTTGATTTTCTGACTGCCCCCTACCCTTGAGTCTCAGTTCACAATGAAGCAGGGAGAATCTGATGCGATTTCACAATGCGATTTCTATTGTGACAGAACCAGCCTGATGAAGGGGCCCTGCGTGGCTTCGAAACGTTGCGGTATGTGTACCTGTGTGACCATGTGAATAAAGCTTTGGATCCTTCTGAGGAATCCTTGGTGTGCTGATGACATTTCTCCCCTTTGATTGCCTAGGCCTATGGTTACCAGCCGGTGGCCATTACAGCACCAAGCATTATGACAGCCATTTTCAGGAATGTGTGTGTGGGGAATATCTGATCACCACCATTCCCTTCAGTCTTGTCAGAGTTCTACCGTCTCTTCTCCTGGACTGAATTGGCTTACTCCGATTTCACTGCACACTGTGAGCTTCTCACAATGTGCATCAGAAGCTGCAGCAAGGCAGATAGAGCCCGCCTCGTTTCCTGGATAGAGGACGTCCAGCATCTTTCTCCCTTTTCCTTTCTCAGCATGACTGGCCCATCCCTTCCATTTATTGGATTTCAGTCCTTTCAATCATGGAGGCTCAGTATCACACGGGCGGGTGTTACCTTGGGTGGTCTGTATGTAAATACACCCTGCTTAGGAACGCCCACCCATCAAGGCATGTTGATTGTTGCATAACTCCTCCCAAGAGCCAGCCCACTGCTTATATCAAGGCTGCATTCTCTAGAGAGGAGTATGAACGAAGGTTGCAGTGATATTTTCAAGAAACTACAATATATTACCAAAAGTATTGGAACACCTGCAATTACACGGACAATAACTTTAATAGCATCCCAGTCTAGTCTATAGGGTTCAATATTGAGTTGGCCCAGTTGGTTATTTTTCTCTCTCCGCTGTCTTCTCCCTCTGTTCTTCCCCCTGATGTTCTTCCGACGCTCTCTTCCGCTGTAATGCTGGGTCCGCCGTGTGCCATTACTTATATAGCCATGGGTGGGGCCACCCGATGACCTCATCTGGAGGCCCCACCCCTTGTGTCGCTGCTGCCCGAGGCTTGGTGGGTCGGTGACTTCACAAGGGGAGGGGCCTCCTGATGACGTCATAGGGTGGCCCCGTCCCATGGCTATATAAGTAAGAGAGAGCGTCGGGAGAATGACAGAGGGAGAACCAGATGCGAAAAAAGAGGAGAACCGGCAGCGAAAAAGAGGAGAACCGGCAGCGAAAAAGAGGAGAACCGGCAGCGAAAAAGAGGAGAACCGGCAGCGAAAAAGAGGAGAACCGGCAGCGAAAAAGAGGAGAACCGGCAGCGAAAAAGAGGAGAACCGGCAGCGAAAAAGAGGAGAACCGGCAGCGGAAGAAGACATCAGTGGAGAGAGGAGAAGAACCGGAGGATGAAGACATCGCTGAAGGGAGAAGAAATCGGAAGAAGAGAAACGCTGGAGCTGCTTTAATAAATTACTTTGTCAAAGCAGTAGTACTCCCATACACATCGGGTGGGGCCCCCCCCCCCGGGCTGCATGCTCGCATAAGGGTCTAGGATGGATTTTTGGTGTGGGAGTTCCCTCATGGGGGGGGGGGGGATCCCACACCAGTGTTTTTCATTTTGGCGAGGGTTCCCCTTCAAGATCCTCAGCGCACAAGCCGCACCGCAATTTGGACCATTATGATCCGACTTGCGGTGCGACTTCTATTCAAATCAATGGGCTCTCATAGGGAACCATTGATTTTGAATAGAGGCAGGGAATCGCTGCTAAAAGCTAGCGCTGCTAAACTTGCATTAACGCCAATGCAAAAAGCTGCTAAAAGCACGTTTTTACAGTCACTTTTTCCTGGCGTTGGTAGTGACTTTGCAGCTCATTTTTTCAAACGCCCTGTGTGCATGAGGCCTAAGAGTTCCCTTCACCGGAACTAAGAGGACAAGCCTGACCCCTGAAAAACAACCCCACACCATAATCCTCCCATCACCAAATGATTTGGACCAGTGCACAAAGCAAGGTCCATAAAGACATGGATGAGCAAGTTTGGGGTGAAGAAATTTGACTGGCCTGCACAGAGCGGAGACTGCAAGCCAGGCTTTCTTGTCCACATCAGTACCTGACCTCACAAATGCGCTTCTGGAAGAATGGTCAAACATTCCCATAGACACACTCCTAAACCTTGTGGACAGCCTTCCCAGAAGAGTTGAAGCTGCTATAGCTGCAAAGGATGGGCCAACTCTATATTGAACCCTACGGACTAAGACTGGGATGCCATTAAAGTTCATGTGCGTGTAAAGGCAGGTGTCCCAATACTTTTGGTAATATAGTGTATGTACAGCCACCTGCTGGCCCCTCCTACCATCTATGATCTGCCTACGTTTCAGGGAGAAGCAAAGAGACATAGTGATGACATCATTGGGTCTAAAATAAGGCCTATAATGAAAATCGAAAGGTTTTATTTAAAATTTAGCAGATATCTGGGAAGGAACCTGTGAAGGCAAAATAGAAGCAGAATAAAAAGTTTAAAACCTTGGACCTCAAGCTTCCCTCCAATCCCTGGAGGCTCCGGTGACATCACTGCCCCCACAAGCAAAAAGCTGGATGCTCCAAATTCTCCGAGGGCAGTTTTTAAAAAAAGATTTTATCATTTGCATGCTAGTGTTTTTTTTATTTCTTAAAATTGGGGGACTGCAAGCAAAGTAGACCTTTCATTTTCAAGCAAGGTTGGATTTACCATCCAATCTGCACATTTGTTCGGGTTCAGGGTCCAGTGAGTACTGGAACCAGCCATCAGCAATGGCAGCCTCATGACAAACGTCACTGGCAGCTCAGCCATACAGAACGCAGGAGCGCACACAAGAGCGCAGCGCTAGGCATTCCCTTTGCCGCAACTCCATGAAAACCAAACGCCTGCGCAGACAACACGTTCATTATAAAAAAAAAAAAGTGTCAGAGACTGGAACACTAGGGAAACCTAATGCTGCAAAGCAATCAAAAATCTCGCACGTCGCCAAGTCCCCATCCTAGCATTATTTTTTATACTTTGTAAATCAGGTACACCCTCGCAACAATGTCCAATGCTACTAATGCATGCACGATGCACCTCGAATATTAGAAGGGGCGGAAATATGAGGACATGCTTAGACCACCAAAAATAAAGACTTGCCAGCTGCCATGGCAATCTTCTGGCTTCGAACAACTAAAGTATGAATCAATCATGGCTGGAGCTGCTGGTTTGCACCCTGGGCAGAGGCATGGGGTACGCAGTTTTACGCCCTGAATCTGGTTACCCTCATTGAGGATCTGGTGTGAACCCCAGCAGTGGCTCCTCCTATGCTCCACAGACTGCAAAAATCCAAAAAGGAAAAAAAAGGACTGTGCTCCAATAAATAAAATAAATTCAAAAACTGGTAACTTTATTCAGACAGCATGAACAGCCTTGAGAGAAACGCGTCATGGGAGGAGATACTGACGCATTTCACTCATAAGGCTGAGCTGGGTTGGAATGCAACCAGTTCTTTCCTTTGAACTTGTGGTCTGTGTGTGCACTGAGGGGCTACAGTTCATTGAAGGAACCATGAATGCCAACATGTACTGTGACATACTGAAGCAGAGCATGATCCCCTCCCTTCGGAGACTGGGCCGCAGGGCAGTATTCTAACATGATAACAACCCCAAACGCACCTCCAAGATGACCACTGCCTTGCTAAAGAAGCTGAGGGTAAAGGTGATGGACTGGCCAAGCATGTCTCCAGACCTAAACCCTATTGAGCATCTGTGGGGCATCCTCAAACATAAGGTGGAGGAGTACAAGGTCTCTAACATCCACCAGCTCCGTGATGTCGTCATGGAGGAGTGGAAGAGGACTCCAGTGGCATCCTGTGAAGCTCTGGTGAACTCCATGCCCAAGAGGGTTAAGGCAGTGCTGAAAAATAATGGTGGCCACACAAAATATTGACACTTTGGGCCCAACTTGGACATTTTCACTTAGGGGTGTACCCACTTTTGTTGTCAGAGGTTTAGACATTAATAGCTGTGTGTTGAGTTATTTTGAGGGGACAGCAAATTTACACTGTTATACAAGCTGTACACTCACTACTTTACATTGTAGCAAAGTGTCATTTCTTCAGTGCTGTCACATGAAAAGATAGAATAAAATATTTACAAAAATGTGAGGAGTGTACTCACTTTTGTGAGATACTGTGTATATATACTACAAGTCTGCAGGTGAAAAATAAAAACAGCAGAGTGGGTGGCCTTCCCATTGCTTGAAGACCCATCGGAATCGCCGCACATTCAAACGTTTTCTGGAACATTTCACGCCGAACCGGCCAATCGCTCGGAGGCCAGAGGCGAGTGGAAGCATTGAGAAATCCTCCCAGGACGCCTACAGCCTCCACGGCAGTTTTCAGCTCGGGATGTCTTCTGTAGCACATTCAGGAAATATGCAATTTCCACTACTAAGTGCTACCCATAAAGCCTGAGAGAGCTGCTTGTCCAATGCTAATGCCTCCTGCTTAACCCCCTCCGCTGCTGCACACAGGAGGGCGACAACCTTGATGCGTACACAACTAAGTACAAAACAAACAGGTCCAGGAGGGCTCATCAACTGCTTGCGGTTGACCAAATTCTTCAGCATGTGCCACACAACCAAAAATGACCGACGTGCCAAGCCTATTCCCGACAATGTGCAAATTAACGCAACAGCCCAGAATAAAACATTTAAAAAGGAGAAATAGAAGAATATTCATACACTAAATGTGTAAAAAAATAAATAAATGAAAAAAATTAAGGAAGAGCATATTTATTCTAAAAGGGATCAAGTAAGGAGAACGCTGGCCAGACACGTGAGTTCCAGCAACTTCAAGCAGCTTCTGATTGCCAACATCAAGGCAACCTACCAACACCCCCCCTAAATATTAAAATACAGATAGGTTGCCTAGTTTCATCAGATGGTTACGGCAAGAGAAAGTTGCTAAGGCCAGCATGTCTGCAAGCAGGAATCGTTGCTGTACAAGTCATGTTCACCATATTTTCCTATCGGAGATAAGGTTTCCTCTGCCGGCATTTGATAGCTGGGCCTACACACTATAAAAACCTGAGGATGAATATTTCATGTCGTTTTACACACAGATGCAGAATAGGTGGGTGGCCAGGCCGCTACTGCTGCGATCATCACCAATTACTTCTAAACAAATAGGCCCAAAAGAATTCAAATTTCATTCTGAAGGTTCCACACTAGTTAGGCCCCTTTCACATGGGCGGACTGAAATCGGACCATCCATTGCTCTCTATGGAGCGGTGGATGTAAACAGACATGTGTCCCTCTACACCCACCGACATCCGATCCTATTCGCTAAAAACAGACTGATGGGGGATCCTTAATCTGAAGGTTCCACGCTAGTTACACCTTAACCTGAAGGTTCCACACTAGTTACAGTTCATTCTGAAGGTTCCACACTAGTTACAGTTCATTCTGAAGGTTCCACACTAGTTACAGTTCATTCTGAAGGTTCCACACTAGTTACAGTTCATTCTGAAGGTTCCACACTAGTTACAGTTCATTCTGAAGGTTCCACACTAGTTATAGTTCATTCTGAAGGTTCCACACTAGTTACAGTTCATTCTGAAGGTTCCACACTAGTTACAGTGCATTCTGAAGGTTCCACACTAGTTACAACCCAATCTCAAGGTTCCACGCTAGTTACACCTCAATCTGAAGGTTCCACGCTAGTTACACCTCAATCTGAAGGTTCCACGCTAGTTACACCTCAATCTGAAGGTTCCACGCTAGTTACACCTCAATCTGAAGGTTCCACGCTAGTTACACCTCAATCTGAAGGTTCCACGCTAGTTACACCTCAATCTGAAGGTTCCACGCTAGTTACACCTCAATCTGAAGGTTCCACGCTAGTTACACCTCAATCTGAAGGTTCCACGCTAGTTACACCTCAATCTGAAGGTTCCACGCTAGTTACACCTCAATCTAAAGGTTCCACACTAGTTACAACCTAATCTCAAGGTTCCACGCTAATTACACCTTAATCTGAAGGTTCCACACTAGTTACAGTTCCTTCTGAAGGTCCCACACAAGTTACAACCTTAACCAAGTTAATCTCAAGGTTCCACAGTAGTTAAAGAATATTATGAAGGTTCCACACTGGTTAGAACAACGGCAACAAGTGTGGCTGGAATTTCCAGATCTGGCTGAGCAGAACATCATTAGAAGAGTCAAACTTCTCACTCTACACAAATAAAATCTCAATGTCTGTGCTTTCCTTGCACAATTGTTGTTTACTTTATTGTGATATGCTAAACCACTGTGTGGACGGTGTATGGGGGGGGGGGGGGGGGGATCTGTGTCAGGAGTGGCTTGACAGTCAGCATTACCTAAATGACGTCTGCTCAGAGGACAGGTGACCCCCAACATAGCAACAACTAAAGCTGGACAACCACGGTTCTACCAGGAGGAGACCCCAATACATCCAGATACTTGGTCAAACAATCGGGGGTGGACAGCACTACATCTAGGGGTCCTGGTCAGACAGTGAGGACAGGAGGTGACCTCACTACATCCAGAGTCCTGGTCTGACCATCAGAAGGACAGGAGGTGACCACATTACATCCAGATCTATTGACTGACAGACAATCGGCAGAAGAACAGATGACCCAACTGCATCCAGAACCCTAATCTGACAATCAGCAAAAAGGACAGGAGGTGCCCCCACTACATCCAAAACCCTGGTCTGCCAATCAGAAGGACCAGGTGACCCCCATTCAGATCTCTAGAATGACAATCAGGAGGACAGAATGTGACCCAACTGCACCCAGAGCCCTGGTTCAGACAATCAGGACAGGAGGTGACCCCCTAATACATCCAGATCCCTAGTCTGACAATCAGAAGGACCAGGGGTGACCCCCACTACATCTAGAACCCTGGTCTGCTATTTAGAAGGACAGGAGGTGACCCCACTACAGCCAGATATCTAGACTGACAATCACAAGAGGTGACCCCACTACACCCAGAACCCTGGTCTGACAATCAGGGCAGGAGGTAATACAACTGCATCCAGAGCCCTAGTCTGGCAATCAGGAGAAGAACAGGAGGTGACCCCACTACACCCAGAAACGGGGCCAGACAGACAATCAAGGGAAGGTCAGACAACGGGGGTGAGCTGAATACATCTAGAGCCCTAGTCAAACAACAAGGGGGCTACAGAAGGTGTCCCTACAAAATCCAGGCCTCACATCAGCCAATCAGGGAGAGAACAGGAGGTGACCCCAATACATCCAGAGACATTTCAGCCAATCAAAGGGAGCACAGGTGAGGACCCTAATACACCCAAGACCCTGTTCAGCTAATCATGGTTAGGGAAGGAAGAGACCCCAATGTATCGAAAGACCTGCTCAACCAATCCTCAGAGGGGGGGGGGCATACACATCCAAAGCCCAAGCCAACCAGACCGGGGAGCACTGACTACAATATCTTGACAGCATCAAGCAGGAGGGTGTATGGAAGCTGACACTGCTGTAAGTGATACCCAAAAGCAGAGGGGGACCCCCTGCCTGGGAACATGACCCCACAAAAAACTTCTAGATACCACACACTGCCCATGGGGCATGAAAGGGAATGGGCAGGGGGGTGCACCCAAGAGCAACAGGGTATAGGGGAAATAGTTTAGTATGTGGGGTCCAGTTGGGGGAGCCCCAAAGTAGTACAAGCAGTATCCAGCAGAGGGAGCCCCACATCCTGGAGCTCAGGTAGTAGGTCCAGCAGGGGGAGCCCCAGGGCAATGCACAGTACCACCAGGGGGAGCCCCAGGGCAATGCACAGTACCACCAGGGGGAGCCCCGGGGCAATGCACAGTACCAGTAGGGGGAGCCCCAGGGCAATGCACAGTACCACCAGGGGGAGCCCCGGGGCAATGCACAGTACCACCAGGGGGAGCCCCGGGGCAATGCACAGTACCACCAGGGGGAGCCCCGGGGCAATGCACAGTACCACCAGGGGGAGCCCCGGGGCAATGCACAGTACCACCAGGGGGAGCCCCGGGGCAATGCACAGTACCACCAGGGGGAGCCCCGGGGCAATGCACAGTACCACCAGGGGGAGCCCCGGGGCAATGCACAGTACCACCAGGGGGAGCCCCGGGGCAATGCACAGTACCACCAGGGGGAGCCCCGGGGCAATGCACAGTACCACCAGGGGGAGCCCCGGGGCAATGCACAGTACCACCAGGGGGAGCCCCGGGGCAATGTACAGTACCACCAGGGGGAGCCCTAGGGCAATGTACAGTACCACCAGGGGGAGCCCCAGGGCAATGCACAGTACCACCAGGGGGAGCCCCAGGGCAATGCACAGTACCACCAGGGGGAGCCCCAGGGCAATGCACAGTACCACCAGGGGGAGCCCCAGGGCAATGTACAGTACCAGCAGGGGGAGCCCCAGGGCAATGCACGGTACCAGCAGGGGGAGCCCCAGGGCAATGTACGGTACCAGCAGGGGGAGCCCCATGGGAAAGGTACAGTAACAGCAGGGGGAGCTCCAGGGCAATGCACAGTACCAGCAGGGGGAGCCCCAGGGCAATGTACGGTACCAGCAGGGGGAGCCCCATGGGAAAGGTACAGTAACAGCAGGGGGAGCTCCAGGACAATGTACAGTACCACCAGGGGGAGCCCCAGGGCAATGTACAGTACCAGCAGGGGGATCCCCAGGGCAATGTACAGTACCAGCAGGGGGAGCCGCAGGGTAATGTACAGTACCAGCAGGGGGAGCCCCAGGGCAATGCACAGTACCACCAGGGGGAGCCCCAGGGCAATGTACAGTACCACCAGGGGGAGCCCCAGGGCAATGTACAGTACCAGCAGGGGGAGCCCTAGGGCAATGCACAGTACCAGCAGGGGGAGCCTCAGGCAATATACAGTACCAGCAGGGGGAGCCCTAGGGCAATGTACAGTACCAGCAGGGGGAGCCCCAGGGCAATGTACAGTACCACCAGGGGGAGCCCTAGGGCAATATACAGTACCACCAGGGGGAGCCCCAGGCAATGTACAGTACCAGCAGGGGGGGGGGCAGGGCAATGCACAGTACCAGCAGGGGGAGCCCTAGGGCAATATACAGTACCACCAGGGGGAGCCCCAGGCAATGTACAGTACCAGCAGGGGGAGCCCCAGGGCAATGTACAGTACCAGCAGGGGGAGCCCCAGGGCAATGTACAGTACCAGCAGGGGGAGCCCCAGGGCAATGTACAGTACCAGCAGGGGGAGCCCCAGGGCAATGTACAGTACCAGCAGGGGGAGCTCTAGGGCAATGTACAGTACCAGCAGGGGGAGCCCCAGGGCAGTGTACAGTACCAGCAGGGGGGGGGCAGGGCAATGTACAGTACCACCAGGGGGAGCCCCAGGGCAATGTACAGTACCAGCAGGGGGAGCCCCAGGGCAATGTACAGTACCAGCAGGGGGAGCCCCAGGGCAATGTACAGTACCAGCAGGGGGAGCCCCCGAGTAGCGGTGTGAAGGGCAGTAGAGGAGTGTCCTCCAGTAGGGGGCGGTGGTCTCACCTGGTTGAGGTCCTCGTCGGACAGGAGGTGGGACTCCCTCGGCTTGAAGCAGTTCTGACATTTGCTCTTGTTGAAGATATTGGCCTGGAACTTCTTGCAGGGGTTCTCTTTCCCCGACATGGCGCGGCCGGAGGAGGAGGCTGAGGAGAAGGATGGTGGTGGGTGACAGAGCGCTGGAGTCTAGGGGCCCTCCCCCATCACTCGGGGGGCCACATTTACATCCCTGGCTGGGGCGGCTTCGCTCTGCTATTCCCGGCAGCTCTCCGCCGCTCACTGAGACACTGCGAGCTGCCGGGCGAGAGGCCACGGGCGGGGCCACAGCGAGCCTGACAGACGGCTTCCCCAGCCAATCACAGTGCCCGGCTCCCTCCCCCAACTCCCTCCGCCCGAAGCATAACAAAAGAAAGAGGAGCCGAGCGGCCAGCGAGGGAGGGTGTCACTGGAGGGGGCGGGGCCGGCGGAGGGTTAGGTTGATGTGCGGCATTCCCTAGGGATCCTATGACAGCTGTGGGGGAGGAGCCTGTGCCGGGGCCGCCCACCTTGCGCTTTCCTTCTACTACACTGTATACAATCTATATCCTCCCTTTATACACTGTATACAATCTATATCATCCCTATATACACTGTATACAATCTATATCCTCCCTATATACATTGTATACAATCTATATCCTCCCTATACTGTATACAATCTATATCCTCTCTATATATACTGTATACAATCTATATACTCCCTATATATACTGTATACAATCTATATCCTCCATATATATACACTGTATACAATCTATATCCTCCCTATATATACACTGTATGCAATCTATATCTTCCCTATATATATATATATATATATATACTGTATACAATCTATATCCTCCCTATAGATATATATATATATATATATATATATATATATATACTGTATACAATCTATATCCTCCTTATATATATACTTTATACAATCTATATCCTCCCTATATATACTGTATACAATCTATATCCTCCCTATATACACTGTATACAATCTATATCCTCCCTATATATACACTGTATACAATCTATATCCTCCCTATATATACACTGTATACAATCTATATAATCCCTATATATACACTATATACAATCTATATCCTTCCTATATATACACTGTATACAATCTATATCCTCCCTGTATACACTGTATACAATCTATATCCTCCCTATATATACTGTATACAATCTATATCCTCCCTACATATACTGTATACAACCTATACCCTCCCTAAATATACACTGTATACCATCTATATCATCCATATATATACTGTATACACTCTCTATATCCTCTCTATATTTACACTGTATACAATCTCTATCATCCCTATCTATACACTGTATGCAATCTATATCCTCCCTATCTATACACTATATACAATCTATATCCTCCCTATATATACTGTATACAATCTCAACTGACTGAAGATAAGCTATTTTAAGAGAGGGTGAGGCGGGTCCCCTTGTGTGACCTGGAGGTACTTCGAGAGCAACTGACTGAGCTAAAGAAATCAGGGGTCGTTAAGGAGTTCAGGAGTCCCTATTCTTCTCCAATTGTGGTAGTAAGGAAGAAGAATGGGTCCCTTCGGATGTGTTCCGATTACCGAACCTTGAACCGAAGGACCATCCCAGATCAATACACGACCCCTCGCACAGAAGAAGCCCTACAATGCTTATCAGGGGCCGAATGGTTCAGTGTATTGGATCTAGAGAGCGGGTACTACCAGATCCCCATGCACCCAGAAGACAGAGAGAAGATGGCTTTACTTAGCCCACTGGGGTTTTTCAAGTTTGATCGAATGCCACAGGGATTAACTGGGGCCCCTGCCTCTTTCAAGCGACTGATGGAGAACACTGTTGGTGATATGAACTTGATGGTAGTATTAGTTTACCTAGATGACATCATCGCGTTTGGCCAAACATTGGAAGAGCATGAGGCCCGGTTGGAGAAGGTTTTCCAGCGACTACATGACGAGGGGTTGAAGCTGTCATTAGAGAAGTGCCATTTCTACCAGACTTCAGTCACATACCTAGGGCATGTGGTGTCTGCCGAGGGGATCGCAACTGACCCTCTAAAGCTGGAGGCGGTCACTTCTTGGCCTCGCCCAACTACCATCACCGATTAGAGGTCGTTCTTGGGCTTCTGCTCCTTCTATAGAAGATTTGTGAAGAACTTCTCGCAGATTGCTCGGTCGTTGAATGAGCTGTTACAGAAGCAAACAGAAGGGGAACAGCAGAAAACCCAAAGGGGAGGGCCCAGGAAGCCTCGGGAGTCTATCCAGGAACAATGGACGGTGAAGTGTGAAAGGTCCTTCGAGTATTTGAAGGAGAGCCTGGTTGAAGCACCGGTGTTGGCCTACGCTGATCAATCAAAACCATATGAACTACATGTGGATGCCAGCAGAGATGGTATTGGGGGGGGTGTTGTACCAAGAGCCACGCGACTTCGCCGAGTGGCCTACAAGAGTCGCAGCCTCACCCCCCCTGAGAAGAAATATCCTGTACACAAGTTATAGTTCTTGGCTCTCAAGTGGGCTGTAGTAGATTAACTACGTGACTATCTGTACGGGGCCACCTTTGTGGTGAAGACTGACAACAACCCCCTGACTTATTTACTATCCACTGCCAAACTGGACGCCACTGGACACCGGTGGTTAGCCGCCTTCAATATAGTTTGAAATATGGTCCGGGAGTGGGAAATAGAGACGCTGACACTCTTTCCCGAAGGCCCCACTCCATCCAGAATGGTCAGAAGAGTTGGGTCCATTTACCTCTCGAAGGAGTACAGGCTACGTGTCAGGGAGTGGAATATAAACACAGAGGAGCCATAGGGGCCGAAGCAGTGGAAGTACACAGCTAAGAATTGCCTCAGCTGACTAAGGACATGAGGCGGGATCAATGGGAAGATCCATTAGGGAATCTAATAAGGAAATCGTTGTCCACCAAAGACCCTCAGATATTATTGAATAGCCCCATCAAGGGGGCCAAGGTGTATCATAGAGAATGGAAGCGAATGAAGCTGGAAGAGGGGATCATATATCGAAGAGGTCCCTCTGAAGAGGCGGAAGGTGTGAGCTAGCTGTTCCACCCTGAAAAACATTGTCTAACTCTGCTAACCGCTCTCCGTGATGATCATGGTCACTTAGGCCCAGATAGAACTTTCCAGCTGGTCAGGGATCGATTTTACTGGCCATCCATGAGAACGGAGGTGGAAAGCTATTGCTGCTCTTGTGTCAGGTGTATCCAGAGAAAATCTTTACCAGGCAGGGCAGCCCCAATGGGCCATCTACAGTGTCAAGGGCCAATGGAGTTGGTGTGCATTGATTTCTTGTGCTTGGAACCTGATCTGAATGGAAGGAGTAATGTCCTGGTTGTGACAGATCATTTCACCCGATATGCTCAGGCTTTCCCTACTAAGGATCAACAAGCTAGTACGGTGGCCAAGACTCTAGTGGAGAAGTTCTTCATCCATTACAGGTTGCCTCAGAGCCTACATTCAGATCAAGGTCGAGACTTTGAGAGTAAACTGATCAGAAGACTATGTAAACTCTTAAACATAAAGAAATCCATGACTACTCCTTACCATCCCCAAGGGGACGCACAACCTGAGTGTTTCAACCGCACCCTGTTGAACATGTTGGGAACCCTCCCATTGGAGAAGAAACAGCATTGGGGAGACCATATGGCTGCAATAGTTCATGCCTACAATAGTACTTCAAATGATTCTACCGGATACTCCCCTTATAGATTATTGTTCGGGAGAGAAACTCGCCTACCTGTAGATCTGGCCTTCGGAACATCAATAGATCACACCTCCCAAGCCTCTTATAGAGGATAAGTCAACAGGCTCCCGAAGAATTTAAAGGTGGCTTATGAAAAAGCCAAGGAGGCCTCTACCATCAGAGAACAAAGGAACAAGAAGAACTTTGATCTTAGAATGAGGGTTCAGGATCTACAACCTGGAGATCGAGTGTTGTTGCGTAATCTAGGGGTGCAAGGAAAACATAAGCTGGCTGATAAATGGCGTTCCCAACCCTACATTGCTTGCAAACGACTACCTGGACTCTCTGTGTATCAGATTTGGCCTGAAGGGAAGACTGGCCCCCTCAAAACCTGCCATCCAAACCATTTGCTGCCCATTTCAGAGGCTGTTCGAATACCCTTGCCCAGAGACATATCAGTCCCCAACGTTGAGGCCTATGGTCAGGAAAACCTGTCCACCTGCACTCACGGAAGTGATGATGAGGAATTACCTTTGGATTGTGGGTTCCCTCTTTGGAAGATTACTCTATTGTTCCTGATGCTGAAAAAGAAAACTGTCCAGGGACAGGTTCCCATTCGCCTGACACTGAGATAGTAGTTCCCTGCACACTTAGGGGAAATGAGGAAATTAAGCTGGAGCCTCGTGAAATGTCTAATGCGACTGATATTCTCATCCCTCCTAATAACACAACAGGGAGAGAGACAGTCCCTGAACCAAAGCCAGAGCCTGAAGTAGAACCAGAGCCTGAAGTAGAGCCGGAGGCCGAGGTAGAACCTGAACTGGAAGCTGGATGCAGTTTTTGAGAAACAGAACAGGAACAAGAGTCACCGGAAAACATACATTCCCAGTTGAGACAGAGGATATGTTCCCCAAAAAGATTGACTTAGGATACTCTAGGAGAAAATTCTGATGAACTTATACCCACTACCTAACGTCCCAGTCAAGCACTTGCCTCCTTTACTGAGCCTTTAGGATGACCTCGATCCACCCTCTGACTACTGGGTGGGCCACTAACTTATTACTGGCCTGTCATAAAATCAATGTGACTTCTCCTGTTGATGTATATAATTTGCTATCAGAAGACCCTTCAATAAGTCAGTTATTAGCGAGTGCAACTTCTAGTTTGTTAAATGGTTAATTGTTTAGCTTTCATGATGCAGTAAAGTGATTCCACAGGTTGTGCTTTGTCTTTAGGGACCAAAGACTTTCATGTGGGGGGAGGATGTAGCAATATGGACTGCAGTCATAAAGCACCATACCCTCCAGTATCTCAAAGCATCGTCTGTCCCTCTAGTGATCAGTGTATCAGTTGACATCATATTTGTGTGCCAAACAAAAGAATTGTGGGATGAATTGTCCTCCTGTCAGATAATTGCTTTGGACGATTATGTGCCAGGACTATATATCCCAGGGATCTTTGCTGCCAGTGAGAGATTGCTGAGAGTAGCTATGAAAGAAGCAAAAGCCCACACGGAGCTCTTTTCCTACCAGGCCTGACGCAAGACGGATCTCTCTGTGCAACAGGGAGAGAGAGGTCGCAGCCTACCACCTTCCAACCCATAATCTGAGAGGCCTAGCTCTGCTGTTTGCTGTCGGACATCCTTCCAGCACCCCTCCAGACGCCTTCCATTCGGTGTGTGTCAAGCTTCACGTCAGGATATCGAGAAAGTGGATCCGCTGCACGAGTGCTGCTACACGAGTTCCTGTCCGGAAGACATGGGGGCAGTCTGGTTGTTGGTGAGAGGGCAAATTGCTTAACCATTATCCACTCTTTGTCAGTTACATTGAGACACTTTGCACAGACATCTCTACTCCAGGAATACTTTACTGAATTTATCTGAACACTGTGCTTAGACATCTTTAGCCTTCCTTACTACAAGAAATCTACTGTTTCCCACTACATCTAATCGGATTACAGTTAACGAGCTCCTACATGCCAGTGAAGAACATCAGATCTGCAACGTGGACTTTATTACCATCACTGATAGAAAGGCCCCTATATTATCATTTCTAGATCTGCTCTCTCTTCTTAGGATAGCATTATAGATTGGCTAGGTTCCATTTCTTACAGAGTGTCAGTATAATCAGTTAGCTGAAATATCCATCTAGGGGGAAACCTTATTTCTCAAGGAAGCGTGTACATAGTATT
The DNA here is from genome assembly GCA_037952925.1 of Lithobates clamitans. NCBI lineage: Eukaryota > Metazoa > Chordata > Amphibia > Anura > Ranidae > Lithobates > Lithobates clamitans. Next base: position 2,550,777 of record JBBGZY010000420.1, on the reverse strand, counting down.
GTTATTGTTAATATTTGTCTTGTGCCCTTCGGATGAATTATTTTGCTGCGCTGGCGCTGTCACCTAGAACTCAGCAGATCTTTTACCTCCTCTTTGTGATAACGTTCCCCTTTATTGGTTCAAGTAAAATATTCATAGAACCTAACTACGCAGAGTTCTCTGATTATTACTCTACAGTGATACAAGGATGTCTGAACCCAGAGTGTCAGGTGAGTTGGAATGTTCACTTGGTCATGGCCGTGCAGATGAGCATTTAATTCTAAGCAGTCCTCTAGAGGGCCGTGCTACATGAACATTTCGTAATTCGTAAAACAAAATGAATAACACATGTCTACGTCCCACCATTATATACATTGTGACCTCTGGTATATTCTTTGTATTGTATACTGCCATGCGTAGGTGTGCACAGCCTATTGTATTAGGGTGTGCATTCCAAAGCCCAAACACACGATACTGATCACTCACTGTGTTCATTCAGAAAGGGAAGGGACCGGTAAATTACGTATTTACCGGCCCCTTCCCCCACTCATTCTAAAATATCCCCCTGTGTGTGCCCGCAGCAGCAGCCAGTGGGAGAGAAGAGGGGGGGAAACCAGCAGGGCTGCAGGGGGAGCCAGGGCAGTAGGAGGAATCTGCACTGCACAGGGTGATTAGGGTGTGCCCAGGCACAACTTGTGCGCACGCCTATGCTACCATAGCATATTCTCTGTCGGACTCCCATGCACTGTTTAACACCCTTATATCCCCTTCCCTCCCTCTTCCCTACATCCCAATTTTTTTTTAATTCTTTATACAATTCACAGAAAAAGAAGATGGGATAGAAGTACATTTAAAGACAGAGTGTAACATAACCAATAAGTACAATCTCAATACGTTTGGTATACCTCGCTGTTTCTGCTCACCTTCTACCTACTCTCCAGCACACCCCGCCACCTTTTTTCTTCTTTCTTTTTACTGCTGTTTAAAATGCTAAACTGACCTCTGGGATGTTGCTTTACGTGTTCACATAATGCGTACTACATATCCAAGACTAGATTTCAAGAATAAGCACAAATACAATTCATGTGTATTGGAAATCTTAATTTTTTTTTCACCAAATTAGCATCTTCTTACACACTTCACGTTGTAACTGTGTAGTGTGTTTTATGACTCTTTGACTGCTACAAATAAAGATTACGTTAAAAAAAATAGCAATGACAGCTCCCATCTGTTTGTCCTTATGTTATGTTCCTAAAGAGCCGATTCGCTAACTACAATAGGTAAACAGGAAGTGAGAGAAAATTTCTCCAAAGTCTTAAAACAGGAACAGGTTCCCCCATTGGAAGATTTCTCCTCTAATCCTGTTCTGTTGACAGCTTAACCACTTCACATCCCGCCCATGTACATATGAAGTCCGCAGGAGGGATCTCCCTTCCTGGGCGGGCATCATATGACGTCCTGGGCTTCCCGGCCGTCTGGGGGGCGCATGCATGCGCCCCCGCCGCGTCACTTGGGAGCCGATGCGCGTGCCTGGTGGCCGCGATGTCCGCCGGGCACCCGCGATTGCCCGTTAACCGAACAGGACCGTGGATCTGTGTGTGTAAACACACAGATCCACATCCTGTCAGGTAAGAGGAGACCGATCATGTGTTCCCAGTACAGAGGAACGCCGATCGGTCCTCTCCCCTTGTGAGTCCCCGGCCCCTACAGTTAGAATCACTCCCTAGGTAACACAGTTAACCCCTTCACGGCCCCCCTACTGTTAACCCCTTCACTGCCAGTGACATTTATACAGTAATCAATGCATTTGTATATCATTGATCGCTGTAAAAATGTGAATGGTCCCAAAATGGTGTCAAAAGTGTCCGATGTGTCCGCCGCAATGTCACAGTCACGATAAAAATCGCAGATCCCTGCCATTACTAGTATAAAAAAAAAATAGATAAATAAAAATGCCATAAAACTATCCCCTATTTTGTAGACGCTATAACTTTTGCGAATACCAATAAATAGTGATTTTTTTTTTACCAAAAATATGTGGAAGGAAACATATCAGCCTAAACTGAGGAAAAATTTAAAAAAAAATTGGGATATTTATTATAGCAAAAAGTAAAAAATATTGTTTTTTTTTCAAACTTGTCCTTCTTTTGTTTATAGCGTAAAAAATAAAAACCGCAGAGATTATCAAATACCACCAAAAGAAAGCTCTATTTGTGGGGAAAAAAAGATAAAAATGTAATTTGGGTACAGTGTAGCACATGCGCGCAATTGTCATTCAAAGTGGACAGCGCTGAAAACTGAAAATTGGCTTGGGCAGGAAGGGGGTGCAAATGCCCTGTATTGAAGTGGTTAACTCTGGGATAGGCATATATTGTATACAAGAGTTGTGTTTTCCTCTTTGAATCTTGGTGTGCTTTGTGTATTTCTTCCAGATCTGTGCAGTAATCCAGTGTGAGACTTTCCCTCTGTGCAGGAACTTCCTGTGATAAAGACCTCTCACTGCTGATCTCTCTCCTTGTGCAGGTTGACTGGTCTTGTCTCCGCCCCTCCTGTAGCTTTCTGCAGGCATCCTATATTGGATGGAGTTGCCAGGCCCTTCCCACAGCTCTACTCTCCTTATTTGTGCAGGGCAACTGGTCTCGTCCCCTTCTGCAGTTTTCTGCAGGAAGCCTGTAGTGAGTGTAGCCTGCTGGACTTCATCCATAGCCCTGCTTGCTGCTCAGGCTATGTACAGTGCAGTATTGATGTCACTGCTACTTTTAGAAGGTATTATCTAGGTTTACAAAGCCATTTGTGCACGCAAACTGGATTTCTATCTTTTGTGGCTATTGAGCAATATATTTAAATGAAGGTTTTTGTGTCTGGAGAGGGAACACGGGGGAACGCAGTTCCAGCACCTCCAGCACTGATGTATGCAATGGCAAAGGATATTGGGTTGTGCTGAAGGGTCCAATTATGCCAACTGCTGGGGGGCCTTTGTTGTTGTTGGGGGAGGTCTATTGTTGCTGGGGGGGGGGGGTATTATGTTTCCAGTGGGTCAATTGTTGCTAGGAGGGATCTACTGTTGAGGGAAGGGTTGCTGGAGGATATATTAATGCTAACTGCTGGGGGATCTATTGTTGCTGGCTTCTAGTCAGGCATGTACTGGCCATCGGGACTACCGGGAGATTCCCGGTGGGCCGATGGCTCAGTGGGCCAGTCAGGTGCGGTCCTGGAGCGGCTCCTCTCTGACAGTGAGTGATTGCAATTTCACTCCTGTCAGAAGGAGCAGCTTCCGTCATATGCTGGAGAGAGCATTAGGCGTTATGCTCCCTCCAGCCTGCAGGGGGAGATAGACCAATGGCAGACTTTCCTTCCTCTCTCCCCTAACACTTGTTATCACATGACTGGAGAGAGGAACCAGAAGCTGCCTTCAAAACGGTGAGTACATGTGGGAGGGGGAGGAGAGGGAGGACACTGATGTGAAGGGCTGCTGATGGGGGCTCTCTGATGGGGACTCTGATGTGAAGTGGGCTGCTGTTGGGGACACTCTGATGTAAGGGGGATTCTGTTGGGGACACTCTGATGTAAGGGGGACGCTGTTGGGGACACTCTGATGTAAGGGGGACACTGTTGGGGACACTCTGATGTAAGGGGGACACTGTTGGGGACACTCTGATGTAAGGGGGACGCTGTTGGGGACACTCTGATGTAAGGGGGACGCTGTTGGGGACACTCTGATGTAAGGGGGACGCTGTTGGGGACACTCTGATGTAAGGGGGACGCTGTTGGGGACACTCTGATGTAAGGGGGACGCTGTTGGGGACACTCTGATGTAAGGGGGACGCTGTTGGGGACACTCTGATGTAAGGGGGACGCTGTTGGGGACACTCTGATGTACGGGAGGCGCTGTTGGGGACACTCAAAATTAAAGTGGGCCAGTCATGAGGAGGTCCTGCCCTGCTCCTAGTGGGTCATTTGTTGCTGGGAGGGATCTACTGCTGATGAGGGGTCTATTGTTGCTTGCTGCTGGAGAGTCTAATAATGCTGGCTGCTGGTGGGGTCCATTGTTCCTGGGGTGGGCCTGCTGCAAAGTGATATTTTGTTGCAAGCAGTCTATTGTTGCTGGGGGATCTGTTATTGTTGGGGGTGTCTTATTGGTGGGGGATCTATTTTTGTTGGGGGGGGGGGGCGCTATTGTTGCTGGCTGCATGGGATCCAATTTACTGCTTTTCTTATTATAATTACCAAATTCCATACAGATTTCTTAGCATCCCAAAATGATACTTGGGTCTGTTTTCTCTAAAAGATGTGGTACTAGGAGGTGGGTAGGGGGTGGAAACAAGGGACAGTGCTTGGAGGTGGGTAGGGGGCGGAGAAAAGGGGTGGTGACTTGGGAGAGGGGAGTTCCTGCACCCATTCTCTGAGAAAAAAAGCCCTGGTTATCAGAACAAATGGAAAGGGTGAAGTTCCCCACCAGGGAAAACACAGACAGCAATAAAACCTGATGGAGCTTCTAACCCCTTACACCTTCTATCCAAAAAAAAAAAAAAAAAAAAGTTTTGGCTTTAAATGCACTTTAAATTTTTCATCAAAAATAAAATGGTTCATTTCCTCTCGTACATGTTAGTACATCTATAAGTACATTTCCGATCTTTATTTATTTTGGGTTAGTTAAGCGCTTAATCATTTCAGCATTGCCCCACACAAGCGCACCGTCATGGCATTATGTTGTACGCCAAACAGGGGGATGATGGTTTAGATCAGGAACGATAAATCTCTTGGTCTTGGGAAAAAATAGTGAGTCATCCCAGCAGTGGAAGAGATGTGTTTATGTTCCTAGCTGTGAAATATTGTTCTCCTAGCGATCGTTTCATGATGCCGTCCTCTACGCATTCAACATCTGGTACATATGTACATCTCACCGTTATGATTCACACGGTCACGTGACCTCTGCAGACACCAGAAAAATAGAACAGGACAGGCCCGTGTTATGTTTTTTTTCCAAGAGAGTTGACAGGAACAGGAATTGTTGTCTGGAAAGAACAGAGTTTTAGAACGGTGTGCAGGATAATGAGCATGGCCTCTTACCGCAGGAATCTCCATTGCTGGAAACAAAATGGCGCTACTCTTGCCTTAGGCTACATTCATGTAAAACGTTGCATATGATTTATTAATGTCTGGATGATTTATGTTTTCACAAAAGTAATTACCTGTCGTCAAAAAGTGTGAGGATGCTGGACCAGGTCTGCGAGAAACAGATGTTCAGTCAGGAAATGTGTTGAACCCCATCCAACCCATGAGGCCTCACCTTGGTTATGCAAATGAATTCAGCACTGAAGCTGCATGGCTGGATCCCTTGGTGCGGTCATCCTTTGAAAGGAAGGTTTGTGAATTAGAAGTTAAAGCGTTGCCTCACCCTTCATACTACCAGCACTCTCCAATGAATCACAATGCATTGGTGTCTGTATCTACCCTACCTGCCTCCTGTTTGCTGTGTATGGTGGCAGCTGAAGACCCCCTGTCTGTTGCTATACTCAGAAAATAATGTTTTTTGTCTTTGCTTTTTACTGAGAACTGAATGCCTCTTCCATGTATGCAGAATGCCTCCTGCCTTCTGCGTATGCTGGGAGATGAATGCCTCCTACCTTCTCTGTATGCTGGGAGATGAATGCCTCCTGCCTTCTGCGTATGCTGGGAGATGAATGCCTCCTACCTTCTCTGTATGCTGGGAGATGAATGCCTCCTGCCTTCTCTGTATGCTGGAAGATAAATGCCTCCTGCCTTCTCTGTATGTTGTGAGATGAATGCCTCCTGCCTTCTCTGTATGCTGGGAGATGAATGTCTCCTGCCTTCTCTGTATGTTGTGAGATGAATGCCTCCTGCCTTCTCTGTATGCTGGGAGATGAATGTCTCCTGCCTTCTGTGTATGCTGAGAGATGGATGCCTCCTAACTTCTATGTACTGTATGCTGGCAGATGAATGCCCGGTGCCTTCTGTGTATGCTGGGAGATGAATGTCTCCTGCCTTCTCTGTATGCTGGGAGATGAATGCCTCCTGCCTTCTCTGTATGCTGGGAGATGAATGCCTCCTGCCTTCTCTGTATGCTGGGAGATGAATGTCTCCTGCCTTCTGTGTATGCTGAGAGATGGATGCCTCCTAACTTCTATGTACTGTATGCTGGGAGATGAATGCCTCCTGCCTTCTGTGTATGCTGAGAGATGAATGCCTCCTGCCTTCTGTGTATGCTGAGAGATGAATGCCTCCTGCCTTCTGCGTATGCTGAGAGATGAATGGCTCCTGCCTTCTGCGTATGCTGAGAGATGAATGGCTCCTGCCTTCTGTGTATGCTGGGAGATGAATGTCTCCTGCTTTCTCTGTATGCTGGGAGATGAATAACTCCTGCCTTCTGTGTATGCTGAGAGATGAATGTCTCCTGCCTTCTGTGTATGCTGAGAGATGAATGGCTCCTGCCTTCTGCGTATGCTGAGAGATGAATGGCTCCTGCCTTCTGCGTATGCTGAGAGATGAATGGCTCCTGCCTTCTGCGTATGCTGAGAGATGAATGTCTCCTGCCTTCTGTGTTTGCTGAGAGATGAATGTCTCCTGCCTTCTCTGTATGCTGGGAGATGAATGCCTCCTACCTTCTGTGTATGCTGGGAGATGAATGCCTCCTGCCTTCTCTGTATGCTGGGAGATGAATGCCTCCTGCCTTCTCTGTATGCTGGGAGATGAACGCCTCCTGCCTTCTCTGTATGCTGGGAGATGAATGTCTCCTGCCTTCTGTGTATGCTGAGAGATGGATGCCTCCTAACTTCTATGTACTGTATGCTGGGAGATGAATGCCCGGTGCCTTCTGTGTATGCTGAGAGATGAATGCCTCCTGCCTTCTGTGTATGCTGAGAGATGAATGCCTCCTGCCTTCTGTGTATGCTGAGAGATGAATGGCTCCTGCCTTCTGCATATGCTGAGAGATGAATGTCTCCTGCCTTCTGTGTATGCTGAGAGATGAATGTCTCCTGCCTTCTGTGTTTGCTGAGAGATGAATGTCTCCTGCCTTCTGTGTATGATGAGAGATGAATGCCTCCTGCCTTCTGTGTATGCTGAGAGATGAATGCCTCCTGCCTTCTGTGTATGCTGAGAGATGAATGCCTCCTGCCTTCTGTGTATGCTGAGAGATGAATGGCTCCTGCCTTCTGCGTATGCTGAGAGATGAATGTCTCCTGCCTTCTGCGTATGCTGAGAGATGAATGTCTCCTGCCTTCTGTGTTTGCTGAGAGATCAATGTCTCCTGCATTCTGTATTTGCTGAAAGATGAATGTCTCCTGCCTTCTGTATATGCTGAGAGATGAATGTCTCCTGCCTTCTGCGTATGCTGAGAGATGAATGTCTCCTGCTTTCTGTGAATCATGAGAGATTAATGTCTCCTGCTTTCTGTGTATGATGAGAGACGAATGTCTCCTGCCTTCTATGTATGCTGGGAGATGGATGCCTCCTGCCTTCTGCGTATGCTGAGAGATGAATGGCTCCTGCCTTCTGCGTATGCTGAGAGATGAATGTCTCCTGCTTTCTGCGTATGCTGAGAGATGAATGTCTCCTGCCTCCTGTGTATAATGAGAGATGAATGTCTCCTGCCTCCTGTGTATGCTGAGAGATGAATGTCTCCTGCCTCCTGTGTATAATGAGAGATGAATGTCTCCTGCCTCCTGTGTATGCTGAGACATGAATGGCTCCTGCCTTCTATGTATGCTGAGAGATGGATGCCTCCTGCCTTCTGTGTATGCTGAGAGATGAATGGCTCCTGCATTCTGTATTTGCTGAAAGATGAATGTCTCCTGCCTTCTGTGTATGATGAGAGATGAATGTCTCCTGCCTTCTGTGTATGATGAGAGATGAATGTCTCCTGCTTTCTGTGTATGATGAGAGATGAATGCCTCCTGCCTTCTGTGTATGATGAGAGATGAATGTCTCCTGCTTTCTGTGTATGATGAGAGATGAATGTCTCCTGCCTTCTGTGTATGATGAGAGATGAATGTCTCCTGCCTTCTGTGTATGATGAGAGATGAATGTCTCCTGCTTTCTGTGTATGATGAGAGATGAATGTCTCCTGCCTCCTGTGTATGATGAGAGAAGAATGTCTCCTGCCTTCTGTGTATGATGAGAGATGAATGCCTCCTGCCTTCTGCGTATGCTGAGAGATGAATGTCTCCTGCTTTCTGCGTATGCTGAGAGATGAATGTCTCCTGCCTCCTGTGTATAATGAGAGATGAATGTCTCCTGCCTCCTGTGTATGCTGAGAGATGAATGTCTCCTGCCTCCTGTGTATAATGAGAGATGAATGTCTCCTGCCTCCTGTGTATGCTGAGACATGAATGGCTCCTGCCTTCTATGTATGCTGGGAGATGGATGCCTCCTGCCTTCTGTGTATGCTGAGAGATGAATGGCTCCTGCATTCTGTATTTGCTGAAAGATGAATGTCTCCTGCCTTCTGTGTATGATGAGAGATGAATGCCTCCTGCCTCCTGTGTATGATGAGAGATGAATGTCTCCTGCCTTCTGTGTATACTGAGAGATGAATGTCTCCTGCCTCCTGTGTATGATGAGAGATGAATGTCTCCTGCCTTCTGTGTATGATGAGAGATGAATGTCTCCTGCTTTCTGTGTATGATGAGAGATGCATGTATCTTTCCTGTTGTGGGTATTGAGAGCTAAATTCCTTTCTGCATTCTGTGTGTTCTGAGAGATTAATGTGGACATCCACCAAAAAGGGGAAGTTCCGCCTTAAGCACTGCTCCCGCCTCCCCTGCCCCATTTGACATTTCGTTTTTTTTTTTTAGGGGGGGGGGGTACCTGGTTTTGACAGTTCTCCTCTCCCCCTCCCTCCACTCCATGCCTCCTGCCTCCTGTGTATGGTGCTGAATTCCTCCTGCCATCCGTCTATCCTGAATGCATCCTACCTTCTATGTATGCTAAATTTTAGTAATTAATTTCTAATAATTTAATATTGCAAGATTAAGCTACTGAAATTCATCTGTGTTGGTCTAGCCTTATAACACCAATGAACCCAAGGTAACTTCCAAAATAGTATCCCAGATTTTCCCAAATTTTAATTTCAAACTCACGAGAATTGCATTGTTTTTTTTCTCCAACAAGAGTCAGAATGAAATACAGATTGCTGAGCGGCCTCCATAGTGATGTTTTAATAGCTACATGGTGGTATTGCCACTAATTCCATAGTAACTAGGGGGAGTGTTTCTTCTGCCACAAGAGTCATGTCTTATCTGCAACAACAAGGGCGACGTCTAAAACACAAATGTTTATTGTCCTCTTCGATGTCATTTGTTTCTCTAACACTTTCCTCTAGCTGTGTTATTAGCGCAGCCTGTCTCATTAGAAGAACAAAGCACAGAGTTGTTTTAGGGAAGGTATAATTATATATGCCTACTAACATAGAAATTAGTAACTACCGAGCAACTCTGTGCTGCCTATGTCAAAAAACGAAATCATAATGTGAAAATTAACTAAAGATTAAAGTGGATATAAACCCAAAATAAATGACATCTAGCATTCTAAAGCACTGTGTGTGATAAACATTTTTTTTTTAAATAAAATACTTGTTTTGACCTTTTTTAATTCTTTGTTGCATCTCGATGTTGCTGATCTCCTGCAGGCTTTTTGGACGTTGTCGAAAGATTTACCGATCGACTTCTGTACAACCAGCCAGTTGGAAATTTTTTGCTCGATCAGTGTCTCCAGCAATAGCCAGCGGTGCTAATCAGTGTTCTCTGATGGCGGAAAAACCTCCCAGCTGTCAGAATACAATAGCTCCATGGGAGGGATTCCCTCATCCATCGCGAATGTGTAGATGGGGGGGATTCATTTTCTTTTGTTCAACTTGATGATTGAAGAAAAGAAAATGAATCATGTATGGCCTGCCTTTTGCTACCTGTATGCACCTCAAAGTTGAAGTGTATCTAGTCAAGACTTTAAAAATTTTTTTTTTTTTTTTTTTTTTTTTTTTATTATTTAAGTCTTTATTTAGGTATTTTCAACATACAAAAAAACAAAAAACAGAAAGAATTACAGGCATCCAACATTTGGTGCTAAGCCTAGAGGGTCAGCACATATTTCAAAGCCCTACAGAGACTTACATATAACATATAAAAAAAAAAGGAAAAAAAAAAGAGAAAAAAGTGTAATACAAAAAATATAGTAAAAGCAAAAAAAAAAAAAAAAAAACACAGATGATGTCCTCAAGATAAAACATAGAGGCCCAACTAAGAACCTGAGATACAAACTGGTGGGTGTGTAAAAAGTAATTCACCCTAACGAGTATCACTAATAGTGATAACACAATAACATGAGGCAATAACCTCAATAGGATCTCCAATACAGGGTCTGCCTGTCACCTCTAAAACACTATCGGGGGGAGGGGGCTGGTCAAACCCGAAGACAACTTTTTGGTTTTTTTCATTGGGTAGAGTATGGAAGGGGTAAAACCCTGTCAAATTATTTTTTTTGTTATTTTTTTGCATTGGGGAAATATCCTTTCACTTCCTGTCCCAGAGACCCATCACAAAGTTAAAGAAAGTGAGGAAAATTTCCATCTTAGACAGGTGTCCCATTGGAAGACACCCCCCCCCCCCCCCCCATTTCCTGTTCTGGGTACTACTGGGTACTACTAAATGTATGATTTCCCCTCACTTTGGCCACCACTACTAATAAAGGCAGAACTATAAACTTGACATCCCAGCCATTCTTAGTCAGGGTTCCGTAGAGTCCCAAGGTTCCTCCAGAGCTTAATAGGTATTTCTTGAGGAGTGGCTGATTGAACTCCCATTAGATGGTGTCTCCATAGTTCCAGAGCAATTGGCAAAGCCACCTGCAGGTCACTGTTCATCCTTTTAGCTGTCTGTAATGTTGGCCATAAGTGTTTTTTTTGTTTTTTTTGTTCAGCCAGCAGGCTGAAAAAAAAGACAACATATTCTTCCATCCACACGAATTAGGTGGATGAAGAAATATCCCCTGGCCAGGACATTGTATTCCGATGCCGAGTACACGCGAGCGGAATTTCCGACAGAAAAAGTCAGACGGGAGTTTTTCATCGTATATTCCGATCATGTGTATGCCCCATCGGATTTTTTACGTCGAAAATTCTGACAGACCTAGAAAGAGGACATGTTCTAAATTTGTCCGACGGAACCAATTCCTTTCGGGAAAACCGCTCGTCTGTATGCTGTTCCGACGTACCAAAAATGACGAATGCTCTAAGCAAGGACGAGACTGAAGCTACTGGCTATTGAACTTCCTTTTCTAGTCCCGTTGTAGTGTTGTACGTCACCACGTTCTTGACGGTTGAACTTTGGTGTGACCGTGTGTAGGCAAGACACCTTGAGCGGAATGCCATCGGAATTCCATCGGAGAAACCTTCAGAGTTTATTCCATCAGAAAAAACGCTTGTGTGTACACGGCATGACAGTTGCACACACCGCTATCAGAATACACTGATTAGCGGCTGCATCCACTGGTCAATGGAAAATCTTGCACCATGTCACTTCTACAGAATTCGATTAAACAATCGACTTCTGTAGAGCAGGGTAAGCCACAAATTGATCGAAATTCAACAAGTCAGTGTATAACCAGCTTAAGGGTGGTATTCAGACCAACACTGTAAGGCATTCTTCCCACTGACCACTAATGTAAGGGGCATTGTTCCCACTGACTACCAACATAAGGAGCATTCTTCCCACTAACCACCAACATAAGGAGCATTCTTCCCACTGACCGCCAACATAAGGAACCTTCTTCCCACTAACCACCAACATAAGGAGCATTCTTCCCACTGACCACCAACATAAAGAACCTTCTTCCCACTGACCACCAATGTAAGGAGCATTCTTTCCACTGACCACCAACGTAAGGGGTATTCTTCCCACTGACCACCAACGTAAGGGACATTCTTCCCACTGACCACCAACGTAAGGGGCATTCTTCCCACTGACCACTAATATAAGGGACATTCTTCCCACTGACCACCAACGTAAGGAGCATTCTTCCCACTGATCACCAATGTAAGGGGCATTCTTCCCACTGACCACCAATGTAAGGAACCTTCTTCCCACTGACCACCAATGTAAGGAACCTTCTTCCCACTGACCACCAATGTAAGGAACCTTCTTCCCACTGACCACCAATGTAAGGAATATTCTTCCCACTGACCACCAATGTAAGGAGCATTCTTCCCACTGACCACCAATGTAAAGGGCATTCTTTCCACTGACCACTAATATAAGGGACATTCTTCCCACTGACCACCAACGTAAAGGGCATTCTTCCCACTGACCACCAATGTAAGGAACCTTCTTCCCACTGACCACCAATGTAAGGAACCTTCTTCCCACTGACCACCAATGTAAGGAATATTCTTCCCACTGACCACCAATGTAAGGAACATTCTTCTCACTGATCACCAATGTAAGGAGCAATTTTCCCACTGATCACCAATGTAAGGGGCATTCTTCCCACTGACCACCAATGTAAGGAATATTCTTCCCACTGACCACCAATGTAAGGAACATTCTTCCCACTGATCAAAAATGTAAGGAGCAATTTTCCCACTGATCACCAATGTAAGGGGCATTCTTCCCACTGATCACCAATGTAAGGGGCACCCTCCCTGTTCTCCATTCAGTACTGAAAAGGTTTTGCCTAGAGATACACTTTAAACGTTTTGACTGAAGTGTAACTATGCGATTATTTTTAGCAGATAAGTCTTGAGTTCACCTACTTTTACTCTAATCTGGTCATTATGGGCACATATGCATCCAGCTGGTCTTGTGGGGCGTCTCTGAGAAATGTTCCAGCTCACATGGTATGTAATTCAGGACTTTGGCACTAATCCTAATGTGAAGGTCTGCGTAGTGTACCAGCTGTACACCAGCGGGGTTAGGACCAAGGCACCTGTTCTATGTAGCAATGTCTTAACCCTCCCTCCCCTCTTTCAGCACATACACACCACCCAGCAAGCGCTAAAATGTTTATTATATTATCTTGCAAGAGGCACATTTGATACCCATAAAAAATTTGGAGATTCAGAAATTCCTGAGTTCCTTTTGTATGGTATTAGTCTCCCAGGCATGCTACAATTTTAAGGGGAACCATGCTGCTTTTTTAATAGTTATTATTGTAATCTTTCCACAAAGTGCATTCTGACTTTTACATTTTGAAGGGTGGATATCACCAATGAAATTCCACTTTTCACAATAAATATCACAACAGATTGCACTTTAGTTTTCTTATAATTTTTTATTAGGTCTTGGTACTAACCCACCTTGTGTGCAAGGTGACAGTGATGGGAAATGAGGCCTGCTGAGATGGAGTGGGGCATTCTGTAGATGATCATCTGAGATCAAAATAGTTTCCCCTTTTTTTTTAATTCTTTTATAAAGAATCAGGAATACACTTCTGACCTATCGTAACATACAGCAACATTCTCACTTTTCTGAAAAGCTTCAACTTTAATAACCAAAAATTCATCCTGAAGCTCCGGTCGGTGACTTTGTCTAGACTGAGATGATGTCATCATTCTGCTGCACGCAATGAGCACCATTTCCTCAGTCTCCTGATCAGACTGTACATTGTCTCCTGATCAGTCTCCTGATCAGACTGTATGTTGTCTCCTGATCAGTCTCCTGATCAGACTGTACGTTGTAAATCTGTAGCAAGTCACGAGGTGAGAAGCTGCATCGGAAGGGTTGATCTGTGTCAGGCATTTATGAACACAGACAAAAAACAGAAAAGAGAGGGCCCTTAGGCTCTGAAGAAGAAGGTGCTACCTTCGAAACGCGTCAGCCAGCAGCGGTCTGCGCGTCTTGTCCATAGGTCTGGAAACTGCTACCATCATTTGACTATTATGCGTGATTTTTATCTACCCTCGTGAGTAGTACTTTTAAGTTTTCTGTTTTAATAAACCTTTTTAAAGATAATACACAAGGCCGGTGCGCCCTCTCTTTTCTGTTTTTTGTCTGTATGTTAGGATTTCCCTATCCTTGAGGGCAGCAAGGCTGTAAGCTACCATCCATCGAGAACTTTGAACTGTCGGGCTTATACATTTATGCGCAAGAGTTTTTGTTTTGTTTTGTTGTATTATTTATGAACACAGCACAGGCACCAGGATTTCCATGATTGCACCATCTGTGATGGATCCCAAAGTCATAGTTCCCAACTGTCCCTGATTTGGAGCAATGTCCCTCTGTCCCTCATTCCTCCTCATTTGTCCCTCATTTTGGGTCTGATCTATATAGATGTATATAAAATTCACTTTTTATCTATTAAAAAGTGTTTTCCAGCGCTAAACCTTTCATCTGATCTCTAAATTGCTGCATTTGTAAATTCCAAAAGCCAATATAAAGGAATAGTAGTGGTAAAAAATGCACTTGTGGGTTTAACCAATCTTGTTTTTTTTTTTTTTTGTACAATTCTCCTTTAAGGGGGCGTGGCAAGGGGGTGTGTCCTATGCCTGCATATTTTTGCTGATAGGTGTCCCTCATTCCCATGTCAAAAAGTTGGGAGGTGTGCCAAAGTTCCCACAAGAATCTGGGTGGCCATCCTGATGTAGAACCCTCCATGACTAAGCCCTGTGGACGGGGTGAAACGCGTCAAGCGGTGTGGCATGCATCTACTACAGAAACTGCTGGATCATAATGGGGTATTTCTTCTATATACCTGCATCATCTGTGAGTTGGAATCTCAGTCCAGGAAATAGATGGTCACTCTGGATGATGCCTGAAAAACAATGGCACTGTCCTCCTGGCCATACTCTATTCAAATTTCAGACGGTTCCTGATGAACCGACCAAAATTCGCTCAGTCGGTGATCCTGACAGCCATCTCTCACCTGACATCCTTCAATTAAAAAAATTGAAGGAACTAGGTGGAAGATTGTCGGCCTAACAGTGGCTGCATCCAACTGAATGTTCAGGTACTTTGACAGCTGTCTGGGCCCGGCTGTCAAAATACAATTGCCACAGCAAGATATTCGTCCATCCGTGCCATGCACCATGGATGGAGGAATCCGATTTTTTCTAGTTCAGCGTGTCCAGCTTATCCACTTTATTACCGTACTATAGCCAAAAGACGGCTTTCTGTGACCGCTGTGTCCTTCAGAGCTGATCACAGATTGTGGTAAATGGCCAATCACAGCGGCCCTTTAACATGTGATCAGCTGTGTTCCAATCACAGCTGATCACATGTAAACAGACTTGCCAGTTACACACTGTGTCTGTGTGAGGAAAGGAGTGCCCATAACCGGCAAGGCTGTCAGCACACTCTTTAATCAGGGCGTTAATCATTAATGTCCTGATTATCAGTGCAGTCTCATCTGTGCTGTCCATCAGTGCCGCCACATCAGTGCAGCCTCATTAGTACTCATCAGTGCCGCCTCATTAGTACTCATCAGTGCCGCCTCATTAGTACTCATCAGTGCAGCCTCATTAGTACTCATCAGTGCCGCCTCATTAGTACTCATCAGTGCCGCCTCATTAGTACTCATCAGTGCCGCCTCATTAGTACTCATCAGTGCCGCCTCATTAGTACTCATCAGTGCCGCCTCATTAGTACTCATCAGTGCTGCCTCAACAGTGCACATCAGTGCAGCCTCATCATTGCCACCTCACTAGTACTCATCAGTGCAGCCTCATTAGTACTCATCAGTGCAGCCTCATCAGTGCCGCCTCATTAATACTCATCAGTGCTGCCTCATCAGTGCAGCCTCAGCAGTGCAGCCTCAGCAGTGCAGCCTCAGCAGTGCAGCCACATCAGTGCACATCAGTGCAGCCTCATCAGTGCCGCCTCATCAGTGCAGCCACATCAGTGCCCATCAGTGAAAAAGAAAAATCACTTATTTTCAAAATTTTCTAACAAAGAAAAATGTTTTTGTTTCTACATTTTCAGTCTTTTTTTTGTGTGTTTAGTGAAAAATGAAAACCTAGTGGTGATTAAATACTGATGAAATCTCTCATAAAAAATGACAAAAATGTCATGTTGGGTACAGTGTTGCATGACCGTGCAATTGTCAAAGTGCAAAAGCGCTTCTTCTTTTTTTTTCCTTTCGCTGCCCCCTTATTACCTGCCTCAATGGTCATTTTTGTTGATGGATAGTTCACCAGGTGTTTTTCTGCGTCTCCCCTCTGGGTGATCTATGTACATTGCAGGGACATGAACCAACTTTGTTGCAGATTCCTACCTTTTGTTATTCAAAAGAAATAGCTGTTTGTATGTTGTGTCTATGTGCAAAATGAATGGGAATGGGAGTGGTTTCAGTCAGCTGCTGCACTTGCAGGATTTTATTGAGGAAAGTGGCAGGGTCTGTATTCCTGCATCCCTTTAGACGTGATTTCCCTTTGGGAGTATCTCACCATTTTTGTTGCTATGGATGCCCAAAATCTGACTTTTGGGTATTATGGTATATAGAATGCCCGGGGGGCATTCTGTATACCATCTGTGTACAGAACACCTCCAGGCTGCCCATAGGTGTGTGCAGCCTATTGCATTGGGGTGTGCACCCCAAAGCTCAAACACACATGCACAGTAGAGCAGTGGATGGTGTCACTAGGGCAGCAGATGGTGTCAGTAGGGCAGAGGACGGTGTCAGTAGGGCAGAGGACGGTGTCAGTAGGGCAGAGGACGGTGTCAGTAGAGCAGAGGAGTTTGTCAGTAGAGCAGAGGACGGTGCCAGTAGAGTAGAGAACAGTGGCAATAGAGCAGAGCATGGTGGCAGTAGAGCAGAGGACGATGTCAGCAGGGCAGAGGACGGTGTCAGCAGAGCAGAGGACGGTGTCAGCAGAGCAGAGGACGGTGTCAGCAGAGCAGAGGACGGTGTCAGTAGGGCAGAGGACGGTATCAGTAGAGCAGAGGACGGTGTCAGCAGAGCAGAGGACGGTGTCAGTAGGGCAGAGGACGGTGTCAGTAGGGCAGAGGACGGTGTCAGTAGAGCAGAGGACGGTGTCAGTAGAGCAGAGGACGGTGTCAGTAGAGCAGAGGACGGTGTCAGTAGAGCAGAGGACTGTGTCAGTAGAGCAGAGGATGGTGTCTGTAGAGCAGTGGATGGTGTCAGTAGAGCAGTGGACGGTGTCAGTAGAGCAGAGGACGGTGTCAGTAAGGCAGTGGATGGTGTCAGTAGAGCAGAGGACGGTGTCAGTAGAGCAGTGGACGGTGTCAGTAGAGCAGAGGACGGTGTCAGTAGAGCAGAGGACGGTGTCAGTAGAGCAGAGGTTGGTGTCAGTAGAGCAAAGGACGGTGTCAGTAGAGCAGAGGACGATGTCAGTAGAGCAGAGGTTGGTGTCAGTAGAGCAGAGGTTGGTGTCAGTAGAGCAAAGGACGGTGTCAGTAGAGCAAAGGACGGTGTCAGTAGAGCAGAGGACAATGTCAGCAGGGCAGAGGACGGTGTCAGCAGAGCAGAGGACGGTGTCAGTAGAGCAGAGGACGGTGTCAGTAGGGCAGAGGACGGTGTCAGTAGGGCAGAGGACGGTGTCAGTAGAGCAGAGGACGGTGTCAGTAGAGCAGAGGACGGTGTCAGTAGAGCAGAGGACGGTGTCAGTAGAGCAAAGGACGGTGTCAGTAGAGCAGAGGACTGTGTCAGTAGAGCAGAGGACTGTGTCAGTAGAGCAGAGGATGGTGTCTGTAGAGCAGTGGATGGTGTCAGTAGAGCAGTGGACGGTGTCAGTAGAGCAGAGGACGGTGTCAGTAAGGCAGTGGATGGTGTCAGTAGAGCAGAGGACGGTGTCAGTAGAACAGTGGACGGTGTCAGTAGAGCAGAGGACGGTGTCAGTAGAGCAGAGGACGGTGTCAGTAGAGCAGAGGACGGTGTCAGTAGAGCAGAGGACGGTGTCAGTAGAGCAGAGGTTGGTGTCAGTAGAGCAAAGGACGGTGTCAGTAGAGCAGAGGACGATGTCAGTAGAGCAGAGGTTGGTGTCAGTAGAGCAGAGGTTGGTGTCAGTAGAGCAAAGGACGGTGTCAGTAGAGCAGAGGACAATGTCAGCAGGGCAGAGGACGATGTCAGTAGAGCAGTGGACGGTGTCAGTACAGCAGACGATGTCAGCAGGGCAGAGGACGGTGTCAGAAGAGCAGAGGACGGTGTCAGTAGAGCAGAGGACGGTGTCAGTAGAGCAGAGGACGGTGTCAGTAGAGCAGAGGACGGTGTCAGTAGAGCAGTGGACTTTGTCAGTAGAGCAGAGGACGGTGTCAGTAGAGCAGAGGACGGTGTCAGTAGAGCAGAGGACGGTGTCAGTAGAGCAGTGGACTTTGTCAGTAGAGCAGAGGACGGTGTCAGTAGAGCAGTGGACTTTGTCAGTAGAGCAGAGGACGGTGTCAGTAGAGCAGAGGACGGTGTCAGTAGAGCAGTGGACGGTGTCAGTAGAGCAGAGGACGGTGTCAGTAGAGCAGTGGATGGCGTTAGTAGGGCAGAGGATGGTGTCAGTAGAGCAGAGGACGGTGTCAGTAGAGCAGAGGACGGTGTCAGTAGAGCAGAGGTTGGTGTCAGTAGAGCAAAAGACGGTGTCAGTAGAGCAGAGGTTGGTGTCAGTAGAGCAAAGGACGGTGTCAGTAGAGCAGAGGACAATGTCAGCAGGGCAGAGGACGATGTCAGTAGAGCAGTGGACGGTGTCAGTACAGCAGACGATGTCAGCAGGGCAGAGGACGGTGTCAGAAGAGCAGAGGACGGTGTCAGTAGAGCAGAGGACGGTGTCAGTAGAGCAGTGGACTTTGTCAGTAGAGCAGAGGACGGTGTCAGTAGAGCAGTGGACGGTGTCAGTAGAGCAGAGGACGGTGTCAGTAGAGCAGTGGATGGCGTTAGTAGGGCAGAGGACGGTGTCAGTAGAGCAGAGGACGGTGTCAGTAGAGCAGAGGACGGTGTCAGTAGAGCAGTGGATGGCGTTAGTAGGGCAGAGGATGGTGTCAGTAGGAATGAAATTGGCGTTAGTAGTTTTTTGCTCTTTTATATTTAATTTTATTATTTATTTTACAATTTTATATTTTTAAATTATTTTTTTGCAATATTATTATTATTTTTTTTATAATTTTTTAGAAGGCCCATTGAGGGGATTTGGTAAAATAGCAGAGAAATGGACTGAGGACAGAGATTCCCCAGTCCCTTTCTCTGTGGCCTCAGCTGCCATGGGGTAGGGACAGTCAGCAGGGAAATCTGCATCGCACAGGCAGATTAGGGTGTGCCCAGGCACACCCAGCACACCCTGTGTGCATGCCTATTGCCATATTGCATTTTACAGAAAATGACAGGGGCTGCAGATCGAAAAGGAGAAGGTAATATTAATTAACATTAAATAACAATATGACTTGTGTTGCAATCATATATTCTGTAGTATTATTGCTTTTTATTTGCTATTTTTCCCCCCACTAAAGTGGAGTTACCCTTTAAGCCAAGTATTTAGCTCCCACTGTAACTTCTACCCATTTTGCTATACCATTGTTGGATTCACATGCTAGAATTTAAGACATGGGATTGCCATGACTGAATTCTGCATTACCGATGTAATTACATTATTATGGACTTACTGCTGGTAGCCGTTCAGTAACACCACGTGATCCCAGAGCTAACAAAGATAATACATCAGGGTGGGGACAAGACAGAAGAAGATCATCTAGAGATTAGAGCAAGAACTTTGACACTGGTATGACAGTTTTAGGGACACGACTTGAAAGCCCAAAAGGGACCTTTAATATCTTTGCTCTTCTATTAGAGCTGATTTTACCATATAAGCGCTCGTGGGCTAGTGCCTAGGGCACCAGAATAAACAGGGCAACGCCAAGACTTAAAACATACAAATTGTGATAAGTTTTTCATTATTTCATTCCCCTCTTCTAAACCACTTCTGGGCATTTTGTGGCTACAATCAGCAGATGAACTATAGGGGTACAACAGCTTGCAGGAGATATTGAGGGGAGTCAGGAGACTCACTGTAGTTGAGAAAGTATAAAAGCACCTCCTAATGTTAAATACATTCCAGGGTATACAGTAAATTAAAGGTCCGCGCTTAGGAGATTAAAGGGTTGCAGCCTCCCCCTAATTAGTTCCCATAGGGACCTATTTAAGTAAAAAGAGGAAAGATGGGGATATGGCGCTACCCTGTAGTGACGCAAATTATAATTAGTGTAAATTATGATAAAATTGGTGAGTAAACAAATAGTGCACACCTTATATAAATATACACACTCTATGGTGCAGTTATGGAGTAAAACATATATAAGAGCGTCAGAAATAAAAAACACTAAATCACAAGATAGCTAGATCACAAAAAACGTTCTATCACAGCGAAACAATAAAACAATAAATCACCACAGAGATGAAATTATTTGCAACGATATTGGAAAATATTTGAGTGTGTGATCAGTGTATGTACTAAGTCCAACTCGCTTTGCTCCTGGTGAAGTTAAGTATAAATTAAGTACTAAACTTGTGCCAAAAATTGCGTGTGAGTATACAATTCTATAATTAAAGCACTGATTAATCCATAGAAAGTGTATTAAACAGTCCAAGCCGGGATACCAAGGGTATCCTCCCAACGTGTGCAATCCAGAAAAAAATGAATAATAAAAGACCGGTGACTTCTGTGCTCATAAAACCTGGTGATACAACTTTAAAAAGTTGTATTCCATAAAAGGATAAAAAGCAGACCCAGTATAGCATGGCCGTAAGCAAGGATGAAACCAGTCCTAGTGCGTGCGTCCCACCATGCGTTCCAGCCAGAGCTTCCGGGTGTGACGTGTGAGCGTGACTCCACCTTATGCGTTTCGTCAGAGGATGTTGTCAGAGACGTCTTTGACAACATCCTCTGACGAAACGCGCAAGACGGAGTCACGCTCACACGTTAACCCGGAAGCTCTGGCTGGAACGCATGGTGGGACGCACGCACTAGGACTGGCTTCCTGGTCTCATCCTTGCTTACGGCCGTGCTGTACTGGGTCTGCTTTTTATCATTTTATGGAATACAACTTTTTAAATAAACTGAGCTTACTTCACTACGGAAGTCCCCTGTTTCTTTCTTGCATGGAGGAGAGGACTGTTTGGTGGTGCTAAGACACGGAGGGGTCCAGGTCTGGAGCGGATGCTGGGAGGTCTGAATCGGACCACTGGTGCAAGTCTGTGGAGGAGCGGAGCATAAGGCGGAACATCCAAGGGGACACCCATCTTAAGTTACCCACTCAATCCCTATTACCCCTGCAGGGGTGACTACTTCTGGTGAGTGGGGAAACATTGGGGGAGCACCTGGAGTCACCAGTTTTTATGAGCACAGAAGTCACCGGTCTTTTATTATTCATTTTTTTCTGGATTGCACACGTTGGGAGGATACCCTTGGTATCCCGGCTTGGACTGTTTAATACACTTTCTATGGATTAATCAGTGCTTTAATTATATAATTGTATACTCACACGCAATTTTTGGCATAAGTTTAGTACTTAATTTATACTTAACCTCACCAGGAGCAAAGCGAGTTGGACTTAGTACATACACTGATCACACACTCAAATATTTTCCAATATCGTTGCAAATAATTTCATCTCTGTGGTGATTTATTGTTTTATTGTTTCGCTGCGATAAAACGTTTTTTTGTGATCTAGCTATCTTGTGATTTAGCGTTTTTTATTTTTCACGCTCTTATATACGTTTTACTCCATAACTGCACCGTAGAGTGTGTATATTTATATAAGGTGTGCACTAGTTGTTTACTCTCCAATTTTTTCATAATTTACACTAATTATAATTTGCATCACTACAGGGTAGAGCCATATCCCCATCTTTCCTCTTTTTACATTCCAGGGTATGTAAAATTTTTTTATCAGGGCCATTTGGGTGATTTCTGTAATCATTATGATTTAAAAAGGATCCAAAAAACTATGTGATAATAAATGGCTTTGTGTGATCACTATCCTTAAATAAAAGACAGTTTTTTGGCATGTTTAGTCATATTTTCAATATAAATGCCAGAGAAAATTGAGTACTGTCCGTGATACTTTTTTTATTTGCACTAACATATAATTTTGCATAATTTTTTTATGTTAGTGCAAATAAAAAAAGTATCACGGACAGTACTCAATTTAATTTTCTCCGCCACAATTGCACTAATACAGCTACAATCACCTCAAGTACAATATAAATGACAAAAATTTCAAAATTTCTGCCAGGGTATGCAAACTTTTGAGCACAACTGTATACAGTGGCGGTGCGTGCAGAAGGGTGCACGGGTGCCGCCCCCTCTCTCCAGCCACCACTCTAGCACCAATAGATAGATTCATGCAATGCATGAATCTATCTATGGCCGCCGCTGCCACCCCCTATTTAGGCACCCGGCCCCTTTCGGGGGCTAGGCGCCTGAATTACAGCGGCAGGGGGGGGGATGTTTTTGAAGCACCTGATTAGAGGGCCATAGGCTCTAATAGGCTTCAAAACAGGTCACTCAACTGTGTTAGAAAAGCGAATGAATAGGTCAGGTGTTCAGATCTGTTACCCCTCACCTGATTGGCTGAAACGACAGGCGCTGTGATTGGACACCTATCAGGCGTCCAATCATAGCAGAGGATGCGATCAGAGGACGGGAGAAGAGGAGGAGCTGTCCCACCGCCACCGAGACAGGGCAAGTACAGGCGGGGGGCACAGTGGCAGCATTTGATATGGCACAGTGGCTGCGATTTATGGAAAATTGAGAAGATGGAAATGTGGGGGCAGTTGCTGATGCTGACCACTACACATGACCACCTATCAAGGTTAATGGACTATGTCGGTACTCATACAATGACCCAAAGGTTTTATAATAAAAAATGACATTTTAATACAAATCAGAAAAAAGAAGCAACAAACAGAATATTAAAAAAATACACCACAATTAACTAACTACTATCAGGTTTCCCTGTAGAGCTTCTGTTGGAGTGGAGTATACATGGTTTCTTCATACAGGAAAAGAGGATGGGAGAAGACATCGAGGAGCTGTCCCACCGCCACAAGACAGGGTAAGTACAGACAGCGGGCACGGGGGGCACAGTGGCAGCATTTGATATGGCACAGTGGCTGCGTTTGATGGGGCACAGTGAGGCTGCATATGATGTCACAGTGGCTACATATAATGGGCACAGTGGCTGCATTCGATGCTGCTCAGTGGCTGCATAAGATGGGCACAGTAGCTGTATTTGATGGGGCACAGTGGCAGTATTTTAAGGCACAGCGGCTGCGTTTGATGGTATAGCGAGGTTGTATAAATGGGCACAGTGGCTGCATAAGACGGGCACAGTAGCTGTATTTGATGGGGCACAGTGGCAGCATTTTAAGGCACAGTGGCTGCGTTTGATGGTATAGCGAGGTTGTATAAATGGGCACAGTGGCTGCATAAGATGGGCACAGTAGCTGTATTTGATGGGGCACAGTGGCAGCATTTGACGGCACAGTGGCTGCGTTTGATGGTAAAGCGAGGTTGTATAAATGGGCACAGTGGCTGCATAAGATGGGCACAGTAGTTGTATTTGATGGGGCACAGTGGCAGCATTTTAAGGCACAGTGGCTGCATTTGATGGTATAGCGAGGTTGTATAAATGGGCACAGTGGCTGCATAAGATGGGCACAGTAGCTGTATTTGATGGGGCACAGTGGCAGCATTTGACGGCACAGTGGCTGCGTTTGATGGTAAAGCGAGGTTGTATAAATGGGCACAGTGGCTGCATAAGATGGGCACAGTAGTTGTATTTGATGGGGCACAGTGGCAGCATTTTAAGGCACAGTGGCTGCGTTTGATGGTATAGCGAGGTTGTATAAATGGGCACAGTGGCTGCATAAGATGGGCACAGTAGCTGTATTTGATGGGGCACAGTGGCAGCATTTGACGGCAAAGTGGCTGCGTTTGATGGTAAAGCGAGGTTGTATAAATGGGCACAGTGGCTGCATAAGATGGGCACAGTAGTTGTATTTGATGGGGCACAGTGGCAGCATTTTAAGGCACAGTGGCTGCGTTTGATGGTATAGCGAGGTTGTATAAATGGGCACAGTGGCTGCATAAGACGGGCACAGTAGCTGTATTTGATGGGGCACAGTGGCAGCATTTTAAGGCACAGTGGCTGCGTTTGATGGTATAGCGAGGTTGTATAAATGGGCACAGTGGCTGCATAAGATGGGCACAGTAGCTGTATTTGATGGGGCACAGTGGCAGCATTTGACGGCACAGTGGCTGCGTTTGATGGTATAGCGAGGTTGTATAAATGGGTCCAGTGGCTGCATAAGATGGGCACAGTAGCTGTATTTGATGGGGCACAGTGGCAGCATTTTAAGGCACAGTGGCTGCGTTTGATGGTATAGCGAGGTTGTATAAATGGGCACAGTGGCTGCATAAGATGGGCACAGTAGCTGCATTTGATGGGGCACAGTGGCAGCATTTTAAGGCACAGTGGCTGCGTTTGATGGTATAGCGAGGTTGTATAAATGGGCACAGTGGCTGCATAAGATGGGCACAGTAGCTGTATTTGATGGGGCACAGTGGCAGCATTTGACGGCACAGTGGATGCGTTTGATGGTACAGTGGCAGCAATTGAGGGGCAGAGTGGCTGCATTTGATGGTATAGCGAGGCTGCAATTGATGGGGGTTTTTTTCAGAATATTTCAGTTTGTTTGCGCCCCCCCAAAAATTTTGGGAACCAGCCGCCACTGACTATATTGTTCAGCAATCAGTTTGGGCATCTCATGACTATCCCATCCAAGTTTAATCCCCTCAATAAAAATACAAAACAAAGTTTAAGGACTGGTTTTCTGCCTGAGGGTGAATGAGAACTGTGTGCCAGGCTGGGCAGGGTGACAGACGGACTACAGCACTCAGCAGCCCTCAAGAGGGTACTGCTACACACGTGCTCATGACACGTATAGATGTGAACCAAGCCTTAGGTGGACGAACCCTACACTGACATACACAGGCAATCATTTGGATTTTTTTTTTATGCTAAATACATTTTGTGAGAGGGGTATATAATATTATAGAATGATAACGCTGCACGGCGGGTGCAGATAAAGCAGGGCGTGTAACTGCAAACAGATTGCACTGATAAGATATGACATGTATGCTGCTGGCCAAATCTGCGGAATGACTGGCTGGCGGTACATTGCCGGGGAGGGTGTAAAAAAAAAAAAAAAAAAAAAAAAAACATTGGCTCAATGATTTACATTCAGTTGTACATCGTTAGTGCATTAGGGAACCTCAGGAAAGCACCAACAGTTTTATTCTATTGATCGGAAGATGGAGGAAAAGCTACTGAAGGTTAATTATTAACAACCGCTGTGTAATGTGCTGAAAACCAAGGATGAGAAAAAAAAGCTTACACTTACCCTTAGTTCACACCTTGGCGGTTTTACGTGTGTTTTGCAGAACGCACTACAGTCCATTTAACATGGCTTCCTATGGGACAGGTTCACATCTGTGCATTTTTTGGAAAGGGTCAGAGACACCCCCCCCCCCCCCCAAGCAGATTGCATTTTTGCTGCAATAGACCTCAATGGAACCACACCAAAAACGCAAGTGTTAAGTGCGACTTTAATGCGACTTTACACCCTCTGCCACTCACATCAATGTAGTTTAGGAACCTTCTCAAAGTCGCTGCAACTTTGAGAAGGGTAGTCGCTTGCTTGGTACAGCTACTATGCACAGATTGCCTTGTATTTTTTTTTTTTTTCAAACAGTATATTCTCTGATTGGATAAGGTGGTTATTATGATGTCACCTCCACACCTTGTCCAATCAGAGGACACCTTGTATTCATTACAAAAAAAAAAAAAAAAATGTTTTCTGGGAACAGCCGTACTGAGTGAGCGAAATCCAGCTTTTCCTGGGACTCGTTAGAACTGCAGAAGCTACAAAATGTCTTCAGCGTTATCGGACATAATCAGTTGAATGTGACTAAATCGCTACCAGCTATACCATGACCTGGATAATAGAGAGCCTTCATAGACATTCATTGTGGCAGTTCTCTCTGTGTTTGCAGACTGCCATCTAGTGTACAAAGTATATATTGCACATGCTATCAAAGCTTTGTAAAAGACATTGATTTATATAAGACTGTGCTAAAAAGGGGCATTGCCACTTGCCATGTACTGCGGCGGGCCAGTTTGTACAGGCACCGTAACTTACCTGTACCTAGGGGCTTTCTCACAGGTGCATACTGTCATTCGCCGCAGCACAAGCCGATCAGTGGGCCAATGATTTATGGCTGAGCGAATGACAGAAGAGAGCCCTTTGTTGGTAAACAACACAGAGCTCTGTACACACAGCAGAGAGGGGTCAGTTTTTTTTTTCCTACCTGCAAAGCAAGGAGTAAAAACAGGCACATCGCTCAGTAAAAGCAGCACATACTACACATAGTAAACCCCTCAATTGCCCCCTAAATGTTAACCCCTTCCCAGCCAGTGTCATTAGTAAAGTGACATTGTATAGTGCTAGCACTGATCACTGTATTAGTGTCACTGGTGATGTCAGTGTCAGTCAGTTGCCCCTAGCATCAGATTGCCCACTGCACTATTGCAGTCCCATTATAAAGACACTAATCACCACCATTACTAGCATAAAAAAAAATAATAATAATAATAATTCCAATATATATACCAGCACTTGAAAACGCTATTAACTTGCACGCAAACCAATTAATTTATGCTTAGTGGATTTTTTTTTTTTTACCGAAAAACGTAGCTGAATACATTTTGGCCTAAATTTAAGAAGAAATTATATTTTTAAAAAATTTTTATTGGATGTTTTATAGCAGAAAGTGTAAAATATTGTTTTATTGTTTTTTTTTTTCAAAAATTTCGGTCTTTTTCATTTATATATAATAAAAAACCCAGTGGTGATCAAATACCACCAAAAGAGAGCTGCGTTTGTGTGAAAACTGTTCTATAATTTTATTTGGGTACAGCGTTGCATGACCGCACAATTACCAGGTAAAGTGTAACTTTACTTTTGTTGAGAAAAAAACATTCCCCTCTGAGTGATCTATGTACATTGTAAGGATTACAACAACCTTTGTTGCAGATTCCGACCTTTTGTTATTCTGAAGAAATCCCTGTTTGTTCCTCTTTACTGAGTGGGTCTAATGGGAGCTGTTTCATAATTATCAGTCAGCTGTGCACCTGCAGGGCACTGAGGAAATCTGCTGGGCCTGCATCCCTTTAGACGTGTTCTCACCAAAAGTATCTCACCAAAAATGACATTTTTATTGCAGGGGATGCCTGAAATCTGACTTGTATCTTAGGCAGACTTCTAGGAAAATTGGTGAGCCAATCACACAAGCAGGAAATTATTTTTCTGGGGGGTGATCAGTACACACTCTGTGAAAAGAACACTTCCAGGTAGCCATATTGCAATGTGTTCTCAGAAAATTACAGTGGCTGCAGACTGAAAAAGAAAGATAATTTTTTTAAAACATGCAATTACAATATGATTAGTGTCGCAATTGTATACGCTATATTATTTTTTTCTGTGCTATTTTTTTTTCCCCCCACGAAAGTGGAGTTACCCTTTAACTGCTTTAGCTCCGGAAAATTTTACCCCCTTCCTGACCAGAGCACTTTTTGCGATTCGGCACTGCTTCGCTTTAACTTTTGCGCTGTCGTGCGACATTGCACCCAAACAAAATGGACTTCCTTTTTTTCTCACAAATAGAGCTTTCTTTTGCTGGTATTTGATCACCTCTGCGTTTTTTATTTTTTGCGCTATAAACAAAAAAAAGAGCGTCAATTTTGAAAAAAAACGCAATATTTTTTACTTTTTGCCATCATAAATATCCCCCAAAAATATATATAAAAAACATTTTTTTTCCTCAGTTTAGGCCAATATGTATTCTACATATTTTTGGTAAAAAAAAAAAAAAAAAAAAAAAAAAAAAAATCGCAATAAGCGTATATTGATTGGTTTGTGCAAAAGTTATAGCGTCTACAAAATAGGGGATAGTTTTATGGCATTTTTATTATTATATATTTTTTTTAATAATGGCGGCGATCTGCAATTTTTATCGAGACTGCGACATTATGGCGGACACTATTTTGGGACCATTGTCATTTATACAGCGATCAGCGCTATAAAAATGCATTGATTACTGTGTAAATGACACTGGCAGGGAAGGGGTTAACCACTAGGGGGCAATGATGGGGTTAAGTGTGTCCTAGGGAGTGATTCTAACTGTGTGTGGGGGGGTGGTCTTCAAGTCACATGACAGCGATCACTGCTCCTGATGACAGGGAACGGTGATCTCTGTCATGACACAAGGCAGAACGGGGAAACGCCTTGTTCACTTACCCGTTCTGAGTCTCCGTGACATGATCGCCAGGAGACCGGCAGACATGGAGTCCCGCCAGTACGGTCATGCTGTACGTGGCGGGCGCACCTGTTATCCCCGGCTCTTAAAAGGGGACGTACAGGTACGCCCATTTGCCCACCGCTGCCATTGTGCCGACGTATATCGGCGTGCGGCGGTCAGCAACTGGTTAAAGTAGCACAGTGCTAAATAGCAAAAATGGTCTGATCATGAAGGGGGTACGACCCTCCAGAGCTTAAAGTGGTGTTCCGGCCGAAATTATACTTTATGAATAAAAATACCACTATAATACACAAGCTTAATGTATTCTAGTAAAGTTAGTCTGTAAACAAAGGTCTGTTTTGTTAGTTTATAGCAGTAGTTTGTTATTTTATAAACTTACAGCAGGTCGTGGCCATCTTAAGTGTGGGCATCTGAAGCCAGACTGTATTTCTTCCTGGATCTCATCCTTGCAGATCTCGCACATGCTCAGTGCAGCACAAGCAGTGCAATAGGTTTCAGGTCAGGTTTCCATAGCAACGGCAGTGTCAGAGGAAGTTGCCGCCCCTTCCCAGAAGGCATTGCAAACAGGAAATGATGCGATGGGCCACGGCCAGGGAGGAGGAAGTGAAAAATGAATACAGCAGATATACAGTAGGTGCTAAGAAAAAAAAATTTAAAAATATTAAATTTGTTTACAGTGCACAGTTTAGTGAGGGATGCTGAAGAGTTGTAAAAGTTGGTGGAACTCCACTTTAAGTGGGTGTTCTGACAGCGGCACCCACCACTGTCAGAAGTAGTCTGATCATCGGCTGGAGCTGTTGATTGGTGACACATTTCCCAACATGTCCCTTCGACAGAACCTGATTTCTGTTGAGCGAGGACGGCCACACACTGATCAAACCTAGGCCCGGTTCCTGCCATAGTCTGATTAGTGTATTGCCTGCTTTATTCTGGTATCCAAGATAAGAACTAGGAGGGCTAATTAGACTCTTTGAAAATTACACAGGAAGTGAGCACAGGACAAACAAAACTTGACACTTTCAATGGTATATTTAACAGACCACACAAAAAGGTACAAACAAGAGACGTTCATCGGCAGAAATGCAGAGGACGCTGCTCCCAAACCCTGAATCAGGTTATAAATACAGGTGCTACATTTCAACAGGGGCTCATACTAGATGTCAGAAATCACACAAGTCCGAGAGAAAGGGAGGAGCCGACTGCACCCTGGATAGGATCAAATGCTGGCAACTTTATCGTTCTGGACAAAGACTGCCCATCTGGGACCTCCTCCTCTGCCCCGCCATCATTACTGAAGGCTATATAGGTGAAACATCTCTCCTAGTAAGTATTACATATTAACCTCTTCTGGTGAGAGCGTTATAATATAATAAAAATATTTGCTTTTATTACAAAAGTTTAAAATCAAGAAATGAATAAAACACATACAAATGATGTCCTATTTCCAGTATTGATGGAGCTAGATGTAATATGATTGTGTTTGTTGCTTTAAATGTCATCATTTACCCATCACAACTATGTACTGCATGTATATCCCTTCACTCCCGATCCTCCTCACCTCTATGATGAAGCCCAGTTTTTAGGTGCAAGGAGTCAGAGGTGATCCCAGGCGTCACATTTTGTTGGGGGGTGGGGGGGCGGGGGGGAGGCCACACCAGCCTTGTGCGTTACCCTTAGGGCCAGTTCACGCCACATGCAGTCCAATGCGTTTTTTTTTCTGCATCAAAAACGCATAGAAAGTAGGTTATATGGTTTTCAATGGCATAGTTCACACCAGTGCTTGCAGTTCCAGAGTTCCAGATAAAAATGTAGAACATACTACATTTTTCCTGCACTGGACTGTACTGGAACGCTGTAAAAAGCATAAAAAACTCACGGGGACGCACAAGAAACGCACTGGAACACCCATGTTCTTATTTAAGCTTAAGGGAAAAAAAAAAGGGGGGGGGGGAATGCACTGGACTGCATCAAAAACACACCATAAACGCACTGGAATGCATCAAAAACGCGTATGCAAAAAAGGATCTGGAGCAGATCCGGACTGCGTTTCTATGGTGTGAACTGGCCTTTATAAATCCTTTTATTGAAGTAATAAAACAGATGTATACTCACAAACATCATATGATCCCAAGCGCATCAATATCCACAGTGTCTCGTATCGCCTGGCACACTGTGCGCATCCCAACGTAGGGAAGATACTTAGAATGACTGACGTGCTTAGAGCCACTCTGAGCGTGTTAGTTATTCTAAGTGTCTTCCCTATGTTGGGATCCACACAGTGGACCAGGCCAATGCAGGACACTGTGGACATTGATGAGCTTGAAATCATATACTGTATTTATTGGCGTGTAACATGCACTTTTCACCCTGAAAATTGGGTGCAAATAGTGTGTGCATGTTATACGCTGATACTTCAATTATAGCTGCCTCGGAGAGGGGGGGGGGACAAGCACCGTCAGATTACATACAGTGAGAATCTCCTGTTTACTTGGTGACCTCTGTAATAGGAAGTCCCGTCTCCTGGGCCGCCATTGGACCACTGTTCTATCATAGGAGACTCTCACTGTATGTCCTGCCCCCTCCAGGCTGCAGATGGGCATCGATCAGACTGCACTGATGGCAGTGGTGAGGCTGCTGCATTGATGGCAATGGTAAGGCTGCAGATGGGCATTGATCAGGCTGCATTGATGGCAATGGTGAGGCTGCTGATGGGCACTGACGCTTATTTTGCTTCAAAAGTTCCTTATTTAAAAGTTTAGTTTTTTTCCTGAAACTTCCCTCTTAAAATGAATGTGCGTGTTATACGCCGATAAATACGGTAAGTATACATTTGTTTTATTACTTCAATCGTGCTAGTGCACCTTGCGTTTTTTTTCTCCCCCAGTGTTTCTTTTGGGTTTCCCCAGTTTTTAGGGGGCTGCAAAGTTTTGCCAAAACGTGGAGTTATTGAAGATCCAAGGTACATCATTGCCGGGAACATCTATCTTGAGCGCAGGAGGTTGTTAGTTTGGTTGGTGACTTTTTTGTTTGTCAGGAACAATAAAGCTGCCAGCGTTTGAATATTTCTGGAGAGCAGCTGGCTCTTTCTCCAAGAAAAGTTAATTGTTAGGGCTCATTCACACGGGTGTAGCAATCCATTCAGCCATGAAAATTGCCATCTGCAGGTGCCCAGGATGCACAAGTGTTTCCATGCAGGCAGCCCACTGAAATCAATGACAGGTGATTGGCTGCATGGACCTGCAAGTGCATTGCAGAATGTAGATCCATCTGGGTGTGACGCACAGATTGGAACGCAGTCTGTCAGCATACTGATCTATACATCAGTCCCACACAGATGTGCACTCTGGGATAGGTGTGGTAGTTTGTGCAGCTGGCAGCGTGTTGTCGATTTCAACAAGCTGCCTGCACACCCCTGCATTGAACACCTATGCATGCCTGGGGGGGGGGGGGGGGGGGGGTTGCAGCAGTCCCTCGCTCAAGGGTATGGATTGGTATGCCCGTGTGAATGAGCCCTTACGCTAGGTTCACACCTATGTGTTTTGCGTGCTGCATTTGTGCAGCCACGGCAGCCCTTTCAAATGAATAGGCTGTTGTGCCTGCAAGGAAAAAAAAAAAAGTGCCTGCAGCTTTTCCAAAACGCGGCTGCAGGGGAATCGCATGGTCGTGCCATGCAGAATGAATTCCACAGAGCAATGCGTTTTCACTGCAGGTGGGGGGAAATCGCTGTGATTCCCACACCCGTAGAAGTGTGAACCTAGCCTTAGGGTTTACATATGCTTCATGTTGTCCAATAGGACACAAGCTCTAAATGGGGAATAGGGTAGTTCCTAATCTGATATATAGTCCTTGCTGTTTGAGGTGGTCCTGGCACTTGACTTCAATACAAGGGTGTCCTTGCAGTCATAGGCTACACATAACATTTTGCAGTCCTAGCATCTCTTAATCGTGGAAAATGCTGAAACCAAAATCATCTAGTCCACTGAGTGTTTCATTCTCTTCCCAATCATGATTAGAAACAAGTAGCTGCGAGTACATTTTCTAAAACGTTTACAGCAATAAATAAAATCTGGCATTCGGCCTCTGGAAGACAAGAGTATAAAACATACTCGGTGGGAAAAAATACTGCTTTGAATTTGCTGGCCGGAGCTCAGTCTTTGAAGGCTCCAGATGGATCCAAGAAAGTCAGTTCCGGCATTCTGAAGAAGTGGGGCTGCGCACGCTGGACATCAGGTGCGATTTGTAGGTCTTGCTGAGTCCCGTCATCCAAAACTTTAGCAGCTTGATGTTATCCTCCTCTGAAGCCCCCAAAATGCCAAGCAGTTTCTGGGTGTCTTCTTTAGGGCGGCTGTCCACTTTGGTGAACTTAAACAGGACCTTCACTTTACTGAGGAAAGAAAGAAACCCAGTTACATGACATACACACTAGACATATGCAATTCGTTTAACAAATAGGGAAAGGGAAAGAAAGGAAATGAAAGAAGGAAAGAAGAAAGGAAATGAAAGAAGGAAAGAAGAAAGGGAAGGGAAGGGAAGGAAAGAAGAAAAGGGAAGGAAAGGAAGGAAAGAAGAAAGGGAAGGAAAGAAAGAAAAGAAGAAAGGGAAGGAAAGAAAGAAAAGAAGAAAGGGAAGGAAAGAAAGAAAAGAAGAAAGGGAAGGAAAGAAAGAAAAGAAGAAAAGGGAAGGAAAGAAAGAAAAGAAGAAAGGGAAGGAAAGAAAGAAAAGAAGAAAGGGAAGGAAAGAAAGAAAAGAAGAAAGGGAAGGAAAGAAAGAAAAGAAGAAAGGGAAGGAAAGAAAGAAAAGAAGAAAGGGAAGGAAAGAAAGAAAAGAAGAAAGGGAAGGAAAGAAAGAAAAGAAGAAAGGGAAGGAAAGAAAGAAAAGAAGAAAGGGAAGGAAAGAAAGAAAAGAAGAAAGGGAAGGAAAGAAAGGGAAGGAAAGAAAGAAAGAAAGAAAGAAAGAAAGAAAGAAAGAAAGAAAGAAAGAAAGAAAGAAAGAAAGAAAGAAAGAAAGAAAGAAAGAAAGAAAGAAAGAAAGTTGAAATAATAACTAATAGTAACCAACTATTAAATTTTAGGTATTGGAATTTCCTTTCAAATTTGGCTGTTTGTGAACGTAACGAATAAAAATGTATCTGAAGTTACGAATTATCCAAGATAACAAATTGTTATTATTATTGTTAGATCGTTACGTTCCATTCGTTTAGATACAGCATTCGTTATTTCAGATAATTCGTAACTTCGGATAAATTCGTACTTATCACGTTCACAAGCAGCCAAATTTGAAAGGAAATTCCAATACCTAAAATTTAATAGTTAGAAAATCAGTAAAATTCGAAATAATAACCAACTATTAAATTATAGGTATTGGAATTTCCTTTCAAATTTGGCCGTTTGTGAACGTGAAGAGAACGAATTTATCCGAAGTTACGAATTATCTGAAATAACGAATGCCGTATCTAAACGAATGGAACGTAACGATCTAATAATAATACTAAATAACAATATTAATAGTAATAATAAAACATTTTTATTATTATTAATTTGTTCCATTCCATTTGTTTAGATGCGGCATTCGTTATTTCGGATAATTCATAACTTCAGATAAATTTGTATTCGTTACGTTCACAAACAGCCAAATTTGAAAGAAAATTCCAATACCTAAAATGTAATAGTTAGAAATTATTAGTTAGTTATTATTTCGAATTTTACTGATTTTCTCTCTTTTTTTTCAGATTTACGAATTTTTGAATTTCGGACATTCGAAAATTCGAATTTTCGAATTTCCTAATTTCCG
Source organism: Lithobates clamitans (assembly GCA_037952925.1). Lineage (NCBI taxonomy): Eukaryota > Metazoa > Chordata > Amphibia > Anura > Ranidae > Lithobates > Lithobates clamitans. Next base: position 2,516,684 of record JBBGZY010000420.1, on the reverse strand, counting down.
AAAAAAGCAAAAAAAACGAATGAAACAAAAAACGAAAAAACGAACAATTTTTTTTTGTCAGAGATAGGAAGGCCTTCTAAATAAATCGATAAAATAGCTTCAGTGCCAGAAGAGTGAAGCTTGTCGTTTCTTTACACAGAGAGACTGATATCCAATAATAATGGTGGCCATACACACGATAATAAATAATTGATTTCTTTTCCAATTGATCTCTTCCAATAGGAATAATCGATCTATAGTTAACAACTCATTCGATTATTATGCCACACACAAGGATTCATGGTTAATATACAGTGATAGCTTACAATCATAAATGACCAATCACATCTGTTTGCATTAGGTAATCTCATTCATAATCTGATTCAGCAAAGTATGATTATTTTCGTAAACCATAGTATCTTAGTGCTGCCAATCAATGTCAAATGATCGATAATACTCCGTCATGGCTTACCAAGTCAGTTTATTGGAATCTGATTGAAATGGAGTTTGAATCGGTCAGAAGAGAAGTTACAGCTATTCTACTGTGGATTTGATTGTTTTGAAAAAAAATTGCACAAGAATCAGATAAAAAAAAAATGTAAGTGCGTATGGTCACCTTAAATCCCACAACACGTGAACCCTTCCTGTAACCCTAAAACTATTTCTCATGATAACCATCATGCTAACTCTCTGTAGTTCTAACACTTTCCTTCCTTGTACTTTTAACCCTAATCCTTACACTTAAGCCTCATACACACTATCAGATTTTCTGCAGATTTTTGTCTTCAGATTTACCAAAACCATATAATATGAGGTCAAACCTTAGGAGTTTCAATTTTTATGCAATCAGGTAGGCCATTGCACTACATGTTTTTTTTTGGTAAATCTGAAGACAAAAATCAGCAGAAAATCTGATGTGTGTAAGTGTGTATGGGGCTTAACCTCCCCTATAATCCTAACATTAATCATCCCTGTAAACCTTACACTAATCCTCCCGCTAATATCCTCCTTGTATCCCTAACCCTTCTACTAACATCCTGTCTGTAAACCCAACACTAATCCTCCCACTAGTCCTTCCTGTAATTTAATACCCTCCCGCTAACATCCTCCCTGTAACCCTAACACTAACCCACCCGCTAACATCCGGCCCGGTAAACCCTAAGGCCCCTTTCACACTGGGGTGGTGGGTGCATCAGCGGTAAAACGCCACTAATTTTAACGGCGCTTTACTGCCAATTTCGCAACGCTATTCGGTCGCTAGCGGGGCTCTTTTACCCCCCCCCCGCGCTAGTGGCCAAGAAAAGGTTAAAACCACCGCAGCGCTATGCCGGCGGGATAGCCGCGCTGCCCCATTGATTTCAATGGGCAGGAGCGGTGGAGGAGCGGTATACACACCGCTCCAAGGATGCTGCTAGCAGGACTTTTTTTAGCGTCCTGCCAGCGCACCGCTCCAGTGTGAAATCCCTCGGGGCTTCCACACTGGAGAGACAGGAGCGGCTCTTTCAGAGCGCTTTGTAGGTGCTATTTTTAGCGCTGTAGCGCCCGCAAAGAGCCCCAGTGTGAAAGGGGTCTAAGACTAATTGTCCTGCTAACATCCTCCCTTTGACTCTAACACTAACCCCCCCCCCCTGCATTCCTGTAACCCTAGGTCTCACACTAAAGCATCGTCCTAACATTCCGCGCGGCTAGGCCTTGACTAATGTCGTTTGAAAGTACAGTGGAACCTGGGTTTGCGAGTAACGTGGTTAACGAGCGTTTCACAAAACCAGCACTGTATTTCTAGAAATCCTAACTTGTTTCGCAAAACGAGCAGGATTCAGGCCAAAAGCAGTGTGCAGTACCGCTTTTGGCTTGAGGTGGTGGGGGGGGCGCCGGAGCCGAACAGCGCTGATCGTTGGCGTTCGGAAATGCACGGAAAGGCCCGAGGACAGTTCGGCTGACCACGGCAAACCTCACAAAGGCTCGTGAACGGAGTCTTTCAGAGGTTTGCCGAGGTCAGCCAAAGTGTGCTCGGGACTTTTCGGCCGTTTCCGAGGCTCTCCGGCGCCCCCCGCCTCTGGCTGCATTGCGGTATTGCATCCCATTGAAGTCAATGCGAAACAAATTATTTTCATTTCCATTGACTTCAATGGGAAAACTCGCTTTGATATGCGAGTACTTTGGATTACGAGCATACTCCTGGAACGAATTAAGCTCGTAATCCGAGGTTCCACTGTACTTAAAAATTATGTTTGCTTTTAACATTCAGTTTGGAAAGGAATGGAATTTCCTGAATGAAAACCATTCACAATGGAATTTTGTTTAATAAAAAAATGTCCACCCCGCCCTTTTAATTATGTCTTTATAATCACTACGGATGAAAAGAATTGTCGATTTGACCCTGTTAACTATTAGAAGATCAAAAGCTCCAAAAATGTGTTTTTAAAAAAAAGAAAAAATTCTTCCTATATTTTGCCATCTTACCCTTCCCCGTTATCAATGCCCGGTGCTGAGGATATGTTAACAAAGGTCCCATAGAAGAATGAGCACCTGGGAGCCATGCTATCAGATAGAAGAGTCAGAGAACCATCATCATCATGGCTGTATGAGGTCAGAGTGATCACATGACATTGTTTAGAAACAAAACAAGCCGGCACTGGCCGTCTCTCATAGATGGAAGCAAAAGTAGTCAGCAGACTCCGGCTATTAAAGTAAAAGGCATCAACAAAAAACACATACGTTACTTAAAAAAAAAAAAAAAATTAAGCCTCATTCACAAAAGCTTGAATGGGCTGCTTGTTTATGTGGCTGGTGCCCCCTGGTGGTGGGTGCAGGCAGACTATGCTATCCTATGGGGAAGCAGCGGCTGTCCCTATGTATTAGTATTAGCCTTACTTCATCCACTCCTCCTTCAGGCAAACCAGACACTGGTCCACTACGTCCATAGACAGGTTCTCATTGCTCAGGGCAGCTTCAATCTTGTTCAGGATGGTCAGTCCCACTGCCGAATGTAAAAAAAATACTTTTTAGATACTTCATCAGGGTAAAGATCTAAACTAATGATCAGAATGTTACTTATTATTATTATATAGGATACAGGACTGAATTATTTTAACTGACAATTGCGCGGTCATGCAACGCTGTACACAAATAAAATTGATGTACATTTTTTTTCCCCACAAATAGAGCTTTCTTTTGGTGGCAATTGATCACCTCTGCGGTTTTTATTTTTTGCGATATAAAACAAAAAAAGAGCGACAATTTTGAAAGAAAAACAATATATAGCAATATTTTCTGCTATAAAAAACACATGCAATAAAATAAAAAATCTAATTTCATCAAATTTAGGCGAATATGTATTCTGCTACATATTTTTGGTAAAAAAAAAAAAAAAATAAATCCCAATAAGCGTATACGAATTGGTTTGCAGAAAAGTTATAGTATCTACAAACGATGGCATTTATGCTGAAATTTTTATTTATTCATTTTTCTTTTTTTATACTATTAAAGTGGTTGTACATCCTGTACAACCACTTTTACCTACAGGTAAGCCTATATTAAGGCTTACATGTAGGTTCTTGAAAAATCTCCTAAACCTACACGGTTTAGGAGATATTTACTAAAAAGACGAGTGTCGAAGACTACGGCGCATGCGCCTTTTAGAAAAAAGGCACAGTGTGCCGTTTCCAATAGGGGTCATGCCGTGACTGGCGCGGGAGTGACGTCCCGCGACTCCAGCCAGTCACAGAGCCGGAGTTCGCGGCCCCCAGAAGGAAGAGGGGCGAAGATGGATGCTCCCTGCTAGTGCGGACAACAGAGACATTGCGGGCTTCGGTGTCAGGTAATGCTTTACCTTTGCAGAGAAATAAAGAGGACATAAAACCCACCAGGGTTTACTTCCTCTTTAATGGAAGCGTTCAGCAAATTCTAAATGGGACTGTAATATTGTGGCTGACAATCTGAAACTTTGTGGGAACCAGTGCTACAAATATGCACTGTCTGGCTGGAAAGGGGTTAAACATCTAGGGTGATCAAAGGGTTTAGTGTGTGCCTAGCCAGTGTTTTTGTGTTTAATATATGCTGCTTCAACTAGGAGATGTGCTTTGCAGGGAAACAAAATCCAGCACATCTCCGCTGACAGGACAGAGCTCCTCCTTGTTTACATAGGCAGAGCTGGGTTCTGTCGTTCTCCCCGCTGATCAGCGGGTGTGGGCGGACATCCATTGGCCGGCACCTGCTGATCGGCTTCTGCTGTGATTAGTCAGTGTGGTGTGCGCCCCCCTACCCGGAAATGAAGTTAAAATCTTTCATTTTTTTAGCCTCTCTGGTACACAGGACCAGTTTGATATTGGTTGGCTGATTGGGTAGTAATGTAAACAGGGTTTTCCCCTCAATCATGTATTCTTTGGGAACCTGAAGTACAGCTCACAAAAGGAGGTTTTTTTTTCCATCTCAGCTCTAGTAACAGTTGGCCTCCAAATTGCAGCCCTTTGCTTTCTTTTATCTGGCCCTTGGGGCACTATTCCATTCACTGACACCAACAATGGGGCATAATTACTCCCAATGACCCCAACAAAGGGGCACAATTAGTCCCAATGACACTAAGCATGGGGCACAATTCCACCCAATGACACCAACAATGGGGCACATTTCCACGCAATGACACCAACGATGGGGCACAATTCCAACCAATGACACCAATGATGGGGCACTATTCCTCCCACTGACACCAAAGGTGGGGCATTATGCTTCCCACTGACACCAAAGATGGGGAACAGTTTGCTCCTACTTGACAAGAAATGTTCTACTCCCACTGGCCACAGTCCGGCCCCCCCTAAAGTCTGAAGGACAGTAAACTGGCTCTTTGTTTAGAAAGTTTGGAGACCCCCGACTTACCCAGCCTGTGTACTTACCACGGTCTATAGCTACTGGGCTCCCGCTGGCCACTGAAAACTCATACTTGCTGAGAGGCTCGTCATCAAACAAAACAGGATAGAGATTGCTGCGTGGGGCAGTACGAACGTCGATCATGACTGCAAATTCTATCATCACAAAGAAATCGCGGAGAGAGTTCTGATTAGTTTGCTGACAGTGATTCATATAGAAAAGACCAACACTACAATAACAGTCTCACCATTTATAGAATGCTGATAATAAAGAGGTATCATTTCTTTTTACATTATTCGGTTCCCAATGGGACAAAATACATGTAATACGTTGTACCATCTTCCTTGGTGCCCTGTAATGCCAGCTGCAATGTCAGCAAGGGCACGTCCCCTCAGTGCACAGCCACCACAGCGATCAAGAATACAGCTGGTTTGCTAGCGAGTGCCTGTCTCTGTCTCCCGGCACTTGCCTGAGGAATGCATAGGAAGGTGGGGATGACACATGTCTTGGCATTCCTATGGCGGGTTCTGGGAACCAAAGACAGGCATTCACTTACAAAGCAGATGTCTTCTTCTTCATGCTAGCTACAGCTTGTGAAGGTTGTGCACCAATTGGGGGGCGTTTTCACCTTGTCCAACAAGGCAGCTAGCAAAACAGGCAACATTTATTTCCTGGTTCAGCAATGCAGCTTCTTCATTCAGTTTTCTGGTTTCCTATGGGCTCCATTTATAAAGCAGTAGTATGGCTTTACCATGGACATGCCACTGCTTTAATCCTTTTACTGACACTGACGTATGCCATATGATGGTGGCAGTGGGGGGTTTTACACACACTCCCAACTGTGTGCATTCCACAAGCCAACTGTGGGCTCTCTACAGAGCTGCCCGATCGCTTTCTGTGACCCCCTAGAACTGTGCCCCACCTATGGACCCTGGGCCAGCATGGGGTGTTGGTGGGTGGAGGGGAGGGAGACCAGCAAACATCCGTTCACTGATCTCCGTAAAGAAACCAGAAGTAATGTGTACAATATCACTTACAGTTTCTGGTGTCACTTTCCCTGGCCACTGTGGCCAAGTAAGAAACTAATGGAGTTGACCTACGCTCCATTAGCTTCATTGGAAGACAGGTGAGACATTGGGGGTCTAAAAGACCCCCCCTTCCCCCATGTCTCTTTAAAGAGAACCTGTATCAAAGAATTTATACCACAGAGGGGACTTTCTCTCCCCTATGTGATACAAATAAAATTTGTATATAAATAAAATAAAATACATGCATATCGATGTGTGTACCGGAGTGAAAGCAATAATTGTAGGGCCAATATTCATGGCTAGCTCTAAAGTAATGACCTGTAGGGGTATTTAAAGCATTGCCTATGGAAGATATAGGGTACAGAAGTTCACTGTTGCTGTGCAGACATGCACAATGTTGCAGCTTGACATGTTGTAACTACTCGGCAAAACCTTATCTTTTATATTTTACCAGACAATTGGGCAATATATTCGTCTATGAGCCCTAAAATGGACTTTTACGCTTAAAAAAAAAGAAAATTTACGCTTAAAGCGCAGTTCTGCATGTGAATTTTTTTTTTTTTAAAAAGTCAGCAGCTACAAATACTGTAGCTGCTGACTTTTAATATAAAAGGACACTTACCTGTCCAGGGAGACCGCAATGTCGGCACCCGAAGCCGATCTTCGGATCGACTCCCGGGTGCTGCCGCCGCCATTCCTGGAAAGGGAGCCGGGAAGTGAGGACCTTCGGCTTCACTCCTGGTTCCCTACTGCGCATGCCTGAGTCGCGCTGCACGTTCTGAAAGGTCCCTGCTGTCTTCTGGGACCTGTGTTTCTCCCAGAAGACAGCGGGGGGATGGAGGAGGGGCCAGACATGGTGTAGTTCGCCACAAAAAGTGGAAGCAAATACCTGGATTTGACAGTTATCTACTCCCCCCTCCTGCTGAAAAGTGCCAAATGTGACAACGGAGAGGGGGGGAGGAATCCGATAAGTGGAAGTTCAATTTCTGGGTGGAACACCGCTTTAATAAACTGTTGCACCAACATAATAAAAATTCAGAACTACCACCATTTATTTTCCAGGGCCTCCATTTTCTGAAAACATATCTGGGGGTTTAAACTAACATTCAGTTAATTCAATTAATAAACAGGGAATTAAATTAATAAATAAAAAGCCAGCAGGAGAGCCTTCTTCAATTAAGAAGAAATCTCTGCACTGTTAAGCAGATCACCACAGACTCTACACTATGGCTGAGCCTAAGATGACTCAGGAAACAGTAATAGTAGAAGTAGGAAAGTGATAGTCCTGATTGGCAGAAGTGTGTGTATGGCGATGAGTTGCTAAAACAAAACAAAAAATCCTTTGTTGGGTAAAATAGTAAACATGTACAACAGTATCTCACAAAAGTTAGTACACCCCTCACGTTTTTGTAAATATTTTATTCTATCTTTTCATGTGACAACACTGAAGAAATGACACTTTGCTACAATGTAAAGTAGTGAGTGTACAGCTTGTATAACAGTGTAAATTTGCTGTCCCCTCAAAATACCTCAACACACGGCCATTAATGTCTAAACCGCTGGCAACAAAAGTGAGTACACCCCTAAGTGAAAATGTCCAAATTGGGCCCAAAGTGTCAATATTTTGTGTGGCCACCATTATTTTCCAGCACTGCCTTAACCCTCTTGGCATGGAGTTCACCAGAGCTTCACAGGTTGTCACTGGAGTCCTCTTCCACCCCTCCATGACGACATCACAGAGCTGGTGGATGTTAGAGACCTTGCACTCCTCCACCTTCCGTTTGAGGATGCCCCACAGATGCTCAATAGGGTTTAGGTCTGGAGACATGCATTCTGAATTTCCATAAAACTTTCTTGATGTACCTTTATTGTTACAATTATTGTCACAAGTGTATCAGACAAACACAGGACAAGCAGTTGACATGTTTCATGTCAACTGCTTGTCCTGTGTTTGTCTGATACACTTGTGACAATAAAGGTACATCAAGCAAGTTTTTTGGAAATTCAGAGTGCGACCATTTCTTTATTTTATTCACATTGGACGGTGGTGAGCCGGGGTCTGCACCTTTTATCCATTTGCACCTGAAGATTTGCCTGGAGTGGTGTGTGCTCTTTTTGTTCATGTTGGAATATTACCCTGCGGCCCAGTCTCTGAAGGGAGGGGATCATGCTCTGCTTACTGATGTCACAGTACATGTTGGCATTCATGGTTCCCTCAATGAGCTGTAGCTCCCCAGTGCCGGCAGCACTCATACAGCCCCAGACCATGACACTCCCACCACCATGCTTGACTGTAGGCAAGACACACTTGTCTTTGTACTCCTCACCTGGTTGCTTAGGTTTGCTTTAGATCCATTCTCTTCCTGTAGTGCCTAACAGTTCTCAAAAAAAAAAAAAAAAAAAAAAGAAGGAAGAGAGACTATATTCTTTTACAGCCACCCAGCAACATTCCAAGCCCTGCCACTGACCACCACTGGCACACGTGTCATACTTCAGCACCACTAGAGACATCACTGTGGCATGTAAGTGTACCTATCACCCATTCAGAGGGAAGGAAGACTTTATGAGCTTACTCATTGTCATACAAATGGTCCCTCATTTCTAGGAATGGTTTGTCTCTACAGACGTGATGTATGACTCTGGCACTGTTGATGCAGCCAGGGCCTCACAGCTGCCCCCTGGAAGTATACATGACCAGTGCCATTCCCTAGTGCAGGGGTCTCCAAACTACGGCCCTCCAGTTGTTCAGGAACTGCGATTCCCATCATGCCTAGTCATGTCTGTGAATGTCAGAGTTTTACAATACCTAATGGGGATGTATAGTTCCGCAACATCTGGAGGACCGTAGTTTGGAGACCCCTGCTCTAGTGCATGTGCTGTAAGGGACCTGGCATGGTTTTCAGGGCCGTGCTACCACTAGGCAAACTAGGCAGCCGCCTAGGGTACACTGCTGTCTGGAGCGCCCAGCCACTGGTGTTCCTACTCTCTTCTCTCTGCAGCAAGCAAGTAAGCAAGTCTGAGCATCAGCAGGCAGCCGCCACTGCGTTCGCACATGGGGTCAGAGGCGCAGGCGCGGCGCAGGACTGTGTCTGTGTCCCGACTCCCGAATGAATGGAAGCAAGCAAACATTCATTGATGGGTGCATTTGATGGGCGCTGGTAAGGCTGCATTGATGGGCACTGGTGAGGCTGCATTTGACAGGCGCTGGTGAGGCTGCATTTGATGGGTGCCTCATTAAAAATGTGGGGTATACATGGGCAGGGCAAAGGGGGTGGAGCCGGGGGGGGGGCACAAAATGAGGTTTCGCCTAGGATGTCAAAAATCCTTGCACCAGCCCTGATGGTTTGTTATTGTTCTATAGCAAACCGTGTTAGACCTATGGCATATACGCAAGATCGAGTGTCATTGGTGGGCCGGCACAGAAAAAGGAAAATGAGGACAGTCACCGATTATGTTTATTTTTAAATGGCGGTGCATCCATAAAGAATAAAAACCTAAGAGACATATCAAATTAAAGAATAAGTTCACCTTTTAACAAAAGATAATAAATGCACATTTTTTTATGCACCATAGGATGTGTTGTCTTAGAAAAGATGGTACTGTAGGAAAAACTTACCAGAGCTTTGCACATGTGGGGGGATCTCAGCTTGTGGGCTTAATCCCAGAAAGTTACATCGATAGGCGTCCTCGTACTTCTCGCTGTACGGGATTATACGCACGCAGCCTACGGGAAGCATGGCCTGACACCAATAAGAGAAAAAGGTCAGCTACTTACATAGTTACATAGTAGGTGAGGCTGAAAAATAGACACAAGTCCATCAAGTCCAACCTATGTGTGTGATTATAGGTCAGCATTACCTTGTATATCCCTGTATGTTGTGGTAGTTCAGGTGCTTATCTAATAGTTTTTTGAAACGATCGATGCTCCCCACTGAGACCACCGCCTGTGGAAGGGAATTCCACATCCTTGCCACTCTTACAGTAAAGAACCCTCTACGTAGTTTAAGGTTAAACCTCTTTTCTGCTAATTTTAATGAGTGGCCACGAGTCTTGTTCAACTCCTTTCCGCTAAAAAGTTTTATCCCTACTGTGTTCATAAACTACTAAAACATGTATAGAAACGGTTCTATTTTTCTGAAGCCTTCTGATCATTAAATCTTATTTAAACCCAAAAAAAAAAAAAAATAAAAAAAAAAAGTACTATATTGCAGCTTACCAGTCCTTACATGTGCTGGCTGCATTAGATTATTTTCCCTTTGGCTTTACCTGGTAACATTCTTCCTGTTCTAGGGTGACAACACTCACTGTATTGTATCTACAGAGGAGCAGTGTTGTCACCATAGGACAGATATAAAGAATGGCTTTCCCTCTTCTAAATAAAATGAGGAGGGGGAGCTGTAGTCTGTAGTAAAGGCAGAGAGCACAGTAAGTTACAAGCTAACTATTGAACAAATACAGTGGTACCTTGGTTTACGTGCAAAATTAGTTCTAGAGGAAGGCTTGTAATCCAAAGCACTCGTATATCAAAGCGAGTTTCCCCATAGAAGTCAATGGAAACACAGATAATTTGTTCCACAGTTACTGCTATTGCATGCAGTACCGCATGTGGTCAGAGGTTGGGGGGGGGCGCCGGAGACACTCGGAGTCACATGGATGCACTCAGAGACTCAGAACGGAGTGTTTCCAAGTGTCTCCGAGGGTCTAAGAGTGGCTCCGAGCGTCACCGCCGCCTGCCACCTCTGGCCACATGCAATACTGCACACCCCAGAGGCTTGAATCCTGCCCGTCACAATTCAAAAAAAATAATCACTCGTATTGCGAAACACTCGTAAACCACGTTACTCACAATCTGAGGTATTACTGTATAGCAAAATGTTTGCCTAGAACTCGGCTTTTCAAAATGAAAACACAATATCCCTCCCCTATAACCTTATGGCTTCCCTCTACTACAACACTGGCATAGACATAGATTTATTAAAACTGGAGAGTGCGAAATCTGGAGCAGCTCTGCATAGAAACCAATCAGCTTTCAGGTTTTATTGTCAAAGCTTAATTAATCAAGCTGAAGTTAGAAGCCGATTGGCTACCATGCACAACTGCACCAGATTCTGAGTGCTCCAGTTTTAGTAAATCAAACCCACTATATAAATCAGTAATAACAATAATAGTCATAGCAAAATATCCTACACTCAGATATCTGTAAGAGAGCAATAGACAGACCTGGAGAACATCGAAGGCAGACTGGATGAGCTCTTGGTTCTGCCCCTTCCATATGACTTGATTTCCCATCAGAACATGCCAGGCCAGCATACGGAAAGCAGACGGACCGAGCACCTAAATGAAAGACATCAGAGCGATCAAAACCTCTTTGTGAATAAAGCTACTGTATATACAGTTGTTTGAACACTCCTGGTCCAATACTCATTGGATGACAAGATCTTTTACATTGAAAGCGGGACTAAAGTCCTAGAAATACCCGCTTCCTCCTTCCAGTGATGCAGCAGATTAAATGCCTCACCAGCTGCTGTCATCTTCTGCCCAAGTACTTCCAGGGGGCAAGATATTTGGCCTCTTGATTGGCTAAAATGGGAATGATGTCATCTTGTGCACAGGAGTGTAGACGCTATAGTTTACAGGACTGCTATGAGCAGGCAAGTATAACATGTTTGCTATTTTAAGAAAAAAAAAAAAAAAAAAAAAAAAAAAAAAAAAAAAATCGAACCTTTAATATTACTTTAAACTCGTTGAGTAACCGCTTAAAAAGCGTTTACTGGAGTTGAGCTTTAATCAGTTTTTTTTTTCCTTCTTAAAGTCCTTACAGACGCTATACATTTTGCGCAAACCAATTAATATCCGCTTATTGGGATTTTTTTTACCAAAAATATGTAGCAGAATACATATTGGCCTAAATTTATGGACATATTTTTAAATTTTATATATAAATATTTTTATATAAATATTTTAAACATTTTTTATTGAATGTGTTTTACAGCAGAAATTAAAAAATATTGTTATTTTTTTTTCACAATGGTTGTTTCTTTTTGTTGTTTACATCGCAAAAAATAAAAATAAAAAAAAACACAGGGGTGACCAAATACCAGCAAAAGAAAGCTCTATTTATGGGGACAAAATTTTTTTATTTGGGTACAGCGTCGCACGACCGCAAAATTGTCAGTTAACGCAGTGCCGTATCGCAAAAAATGGCCTGGTCATGAAGGGAGTAAAACCTTCTGGAGCTGAAGTGGTTAATAAATTGCTGCACCCAGATGGAGGCGCCCTGTTCCGTTTGTTTTATATATGTGCATTAGGATCTCCATACCGAATCTCACAAATTTTGTTAAAAAGCCCTAAAAAAAAGTTTCTTCCAGACCTGCTACTTAAATGGATTCCAGACATAGCAAACATATTTCATGTTACGAATTTGAGCAAATAATAATGTAAAGTAAAAATGTAAACTCATAAAGGTTATTGCATGTTTAGAAGTATATTTTATATACATTATATGTTAATCAGTCCATGAAGTTGTAATACAAAAAAAAAAAAAAAAAAAGAAGTAGGACCTAATCTCAGAGCAGCTGCCTCCACTTTCACCTGGTGTTCCCTACCATTCTCCTGGCCCTCTTATGTACCTTGTTAAATGACGGTTGGAGCCTAGTCAATGCAATTGCTTATTCATTTTCTTTGGTTACCAATCTGTAATCCCAATTTGGGGGAAAGAGCAGTGCATAACAATCACAAATATTTATCACCCCCCCCCCCTCCAATGGGCTAGCCCATCGCCCATCACAAGCTTCTCAATAGGCAGTTGTCCCTAATGAGAAAGAAATACAAAAACAATAAAAAAAAAGTAAAAAAAAAACCACTAAAAGAAAACCCAGATTTCCCAAGTATATGTATAGAAAGCTCGCCCTGCCCTAGCTCCACTGGGCTCCTTAGCCTGTTCGCAGATTCCTAATAGTTACGTTTATTTCCACTTTAAGTGTCGTCAATATTCCTTTTATCTCGTAGAACCTTCAAACAAATAAAATCTCTCCCTCTACTGTTACCATTCATGAAATAGCACCTGTCTCATGTGGCGGAGAGATCTGAACTCGGCCGTCCTGTGACTCCAGCTACAATCCGATAGCACAGAGGATTCTGTGGGACACTTTAACAGTTCTCTGCCCTCCAAGACATCAGGTATGGGACGTGGCCTTCCCTCTTCTTCTTCACGGCTTTCCCAGGCTGCACATTCTTCCTCCAAGTCTGCAAGAAAAAAAAAAAAGGTTGCAATGAAAGAACTATGGGCATAATTAAAAGCAACATACGTGGCATAGGCCAGGCTTATCCAGTAAAGATTTCAGGGTTTGGGACAAACCAAATAACATTGCTGGGGGGAGACTTACAACAGCCAGCTTTTATTCATATGGTTTAACCACTTGCTTACTGGGCACTTAAACCCCCCTCCTGTCCAGACCAATTTTCAGCACTGTCGCACTTTGAAAGACAATTGCGCGGCCATACAACACTGTACCCAAATGACATTTTTATCATTTTTTTTCCCACAAATAGAGCTTTCTTTTGATGGTATTTGATCACCTCTGCGGTTTTTAGTGTTTGTTAAAAAAATTGAAAAAGACAGAATTTTTTTTTAAAAAGAATTATATTTGTTTTATATTTTGTTATAAAATTTTGCAAACAGGTAATTTTTCTCCTACGTTGATGTACGCTGATGAGGCGGCACTGATGGGCACCGATAGGTGGCAGTGATGGGCACTGATGGGTGGCCGTGATGGGCACTGACTGATGGCAGCACTGCTAGGTGGCACTGATTGGCACCACTGGTGGGCATTGATAGGTGGCACTTGTGGGCATCGATAGGTGGCACTTGTGGGCATCGATAGGTGGCAATGACAGATGGCACTTGTTGGCACAGATGAGGCATATGTGCCTCCTTCCTCTTCGGGACCGATGTCCCTTTGACATAAGCCGGTGATCGGCTTTTTTTTCCTCCTCACGCTGTCAGCGTGAGGAGAAAACTAAACCGATCATCGAGGTTTTGTTTACATCATGTGATCAGCTGTCATTGGCTGACAGCTGATCACATGGTAAGGGGCTGGGACCGGCCCCTTACTCGGATCTGTGATCATCCGAGTCTCCGTGACTCGGTGATCACAGCGCACATACCGCGCGCCCTGCAGAGTGCGCGCGGTGCGCGTGCACAGGGGAGGACATCCCATGACGGCCTCCCGGAAATTGAGGTCCGCGCTGTAGCCGTCATTCGGCTATGGCCCGGACCTCAAGTGGTTAAAGCCTAAAGTATTACTAAACCCACAATAGTAAAATCAGTCTGTATATGCAGTAAAGCATGCTCGTTATCACTGTGGAACTTAAGGGGTTAATCCTCCGCATTGTGTAAAAGGGCTGTTTGATCCTGTCTTCTCTGATCATCTCCTTCTTCCACTGTCTACAATATATCTCCTGATATTTACAGAGCTAGGGGACAAGCTGCACATGCTCAGTTTGGTCTGTAGTATTGCTAGAGGTTTTTTTTTTCTTGGGAAGGTGCATGTAATCAGCACAGGGCCAATCAGAACTGTCCAGACAGAGGGTCGGGGTCCTGCATTCTCATAGGACAATCGTGGGAGAATGAAATCTAGATCCAGCGATGTGCATGAGAGCTGACGCTCTCTCTCCTCATTGGCTCAGAGGCAGTCAATCACAGCCAGTGAGGAGGGAGCAGGGTGGGGGGGGCCCCAAGCCCCATTATGTGCGTTAATGGACGAGCACGCACGAGTACCCCCAGGAGCAAGCAACTTGCTATGGGGGCACTGATGGGAACCCGAGAAGAGGAGAATCAGGACTGCTATGAGCAGGCAAGTATAACATTTTTGCTATTTTAATAAAAAAAAAAAAAAAAAAAAAAAAAATCGAAGTAATTTAATATTACTTTAAATTCGTTGCGTAACCGCTTAAAAAGCGTTTACTGGAGTTGAGCTTTAATCAGTTTTTTTCCTTCTTAAAGTCCTTTTAACTGCATGTCCATAAGAGGGCCCTGTCCAAATGATGGCAACACTGCTGAGCAATTAGACTATAGAACAGCATTGTCACCCCGTCAAAAAAAAAAAAATGAAAAATTAAAAGGCCTCATGCACACGTGCTTATGAAAATGAGTAGTGTTTTTTCTGCCAAAACGTGTACAATAAGTACGCCGTTTATGCATGTATATCGTTTGGGCGTAAGTGCATTCTACTGGCCAAATATGAATTTATTCTAGCCATTGGGATGCATTCACAGGCACGTATTTTTTTCTGCTCAAAACTCCTCTCCTAACGCGCCTTTGGTGGGTTTTTTTCTGCCTGTAAACATTCCTCTTCAAATACACCTGTGAATGCCTACAAGTGCATGGCCACATAGGCTAATATAGAGGTGCTTTTACAGGCAAAAAAATAAAGAAAGAATTGCTGAACGCCTGTATAAGGTCTCATTCACACAAGAATATGTGTATTTTCTGCAGAGGATGCAGGTTTTGGCTGCCAGAGTTAGCAGAAGATCATGCATAAAATATGCACCCAAATCCTGGTGTTTAGATACGAACTGCATTTAGATCCATGCAGTAAACTAGAAAGATTGGGAAGGAGAATCAACACAGAAGTCTCAACTTGTTTCAAAGGCTTTGCCAGTACTACGTCCTCTATTACAGGACACTGAAAGGTAACTTAATCTCTAACATGAAAAAGTACAAGGACTTTGACGGTGCCAAACCAAGACAAGAAAAAAAATGAAAAGATAAAAACTCACATTTTTATTGTACAAAACATTTTAAAAAAAGATTAAAATATGAATGTAAAACCCCCAAGTGTTGTTTCAAAATAAACGCAGTTACATATCATGGCAAGTAATTGATAAATATATCCCAGGTTGGTTATTAAGAAGATCTCATATACAGTATCTCACAAAAGTGAGTACACCGCTCACATTTTTGTAAATATTTTATTCTATCTTTTCATGTGACAACACTGAAGAAATGACACTTTGCTACAATGTAAAGTAGTGAGTGTACAGCTTGTATAAAAGTGTAAATTTGCTGTCCCCTCAAAATAACTCAACACACAGCCAATAATGTCTAAACCGCTGGCAAGAAAAGTGAGTACACCCCTAAGTGAAAATGTCCAAATTGGGCCCAAAGTTTCAATATTTTGTGTGGCCACCATTATTTTCCAGCACTGCCTTAACCCTCTTGGGCATGGAGTTCACCAGAGCTTCACAGGTTGCCACTGGAGTCCTCTTCCACTCCTCCATGACGACATCACAGAGCTGGTGGATGTTAGAGACCTTGCGCTCCTCCACCTTCCATTTGAGGATGCCCCACAAATGCTCAATAGGGTTTAGGTCGGGAGACATGCTTGGCCAGTCCATCACCTTTACCCTCAGCTTCTTTAGCAAGGCAGTGGTCATCTTGGAGGTGTGTTTGGGGTCATTATGTTGGAATACTGCCCTGCGGCCCAGTCTCCAAAAGGGAGGGGATCATGCTCTGCTTCAGTATGTCACAGTACATGTTGGCATTCATGGTTCCCTCAATGAACTGTAGCTCCCTAGTGCCGGCACCCTACAGCAAGCAGCTTGCTATGGGGGAGGGGGGCACCTAAGCAGGCATGCTCAAAAAATGACGCTCTCTATGTCCATTCACAAACGGAGCCATGGCTCAGCCCCGCCCCCTTTGTCTCCTGATTGGCTCACTGGTTGTGATTGACAGCAGCAGGAGCCAATGGCAAGTCCCCCGGAGAGGCAAGGTTCTCGTGGACATCGCTGGATTGAGAAAGGGCTCAGATAAGTATTGGTGGGGGGGCTGCTGCACACAGAAGGTTTAACTTCATGCACAGAATGCATGAATGTAAAAAAGCTTGTGCCTTTACAACCACTTTAAAGTGTTTGTAGACCTTCGTTGTTTTTTTTTAAAAAATAACAAACATATCATACTTATCTCCACTGTGCAGTTCCTTTTGCACAGCGTGGCCCCGAACCTCGTCTTCTGGGCTCCCACGGTGGCGCTCGTGGCTCCTCCTTGCATCAGTAAACTCCCTGGGAGAAGAGCTTGCGGACGCGCTCTGTGTCTATGCGTGCATAGACACAGAATGCCGGACTCAGCCCCGCCCCCCAGCACCCATGTCATTGGATTTGATTGACAGCAGTGGGAGCCAATGGCTGCGCTGCCATCAACCTATCCAATCAAGAGCTGGGACCCCGAACGAACGGGCTCAGGTGAGTAAAACCTGGGGGGGCCGGTCATTGTCAGAAGTTTTTTCACCTTAATGCATCGGATGCATTAAGGTGAAAATAGAACGAGGGTTTACAACTCCTTTAAGCTATTAAAAAAAGGAGGACCCAGGAAAAGCAGACTGCATCATTTATGACTTTTTTTAAAAGTTTCGCCCAGAGTTTTGCTTTAACTTTCATTTACCTACCAAACAGGCTCAAAAATAAAGAAGAACAGAAGAGACTTCATATCAGGAAAAGAGTGATTCACACCTCGGTGCTTTCACTTAGGCCGCGTACACACGGGCGGACTTTGCGACCGGACTTGTCCGACAGACTTTCCAGCGGGCTTTCGACGGACTTCTTAACGACCAGACTTGCCTAAACACGATCACACTAAAGTCTGACGGATTCATACGTGATGATGTACGACCGGACTAAAATAAGGAAGTTGATAGCCAGTAGCCAATAGCTGCCCTAGCGTCGGTTTTCGTCCGTCGGACTAGCATACAGACGAGCGGATTTCTGGGTCCGGTGGAGTTACAACGTAAAGATTTGAAGCATGTTCCAAATCTAAAGTGCGTCAGATTTGCGACTGGAAAAGTCCGCTGAAGCCCACACATGATCGGATTGTCCACCGGATTTGGTCCGTCGGACAAGTCCGGTCAAAAAGTCCGACCGTGTGTACGCGGCATAAGAATTTAGGGACATAAGGTTTACCAAGAGCTGTGCAAGGTGTGCCCAAAAAACACACACACATACGATTTGCTAAATCATGTGCAGACCTACAAACCATGCATCTTAAAAGGTAAATTCTGAACAAAAAAATGTTATTTTTTCAAACCCACCTAAATTAAACAAAAAAGCAGAAATAGCAAGGAAAAAAAATTGTATAACAAATAGCATTCTTTTAACATGGCCAGGAAGGTTGGACACTTACCTGCTTGCTTCTCCATCTGCACCAGAGTGTCCTCTGTTGGGGCCCCTTCAAGAAGCTTTTCAGTAAGGCGACACCCACAAGCCTTTAACAACCTGCAGAAGACGTATGAAAGTATAGTACATCAATACACTATAATACAGTGCAAGAAATCTAGAGATAACAGTCAGTGTGTGATTATTGGGAAATACTATTTATGATGATGAAAATATACTGTAAATTACTCTAAAGACTGTCTCCCCTTCCCACCAAGGGAGATTTAGGCTGAGCATCCTAAATGCACGCTATAGATGAGGAAATCTCTCCTGCAGGCTATTGTATGCCAATAGCTGGAACCCTTGGCTGTAAGAGCACCTGAATAGTAACAGCAGATGACTGCCCGATCGGCTGTAGTCACTGTTCAAGCTGAATTTTCTTCCACCCAGCTCCAATTTCTCAATCAAAGTTTGTCAAGCCGGATGACGTGAGCAGGTTAACCCACAGCTTAGATTTCAGCCGATTCAGCAGCATTGTTTTTGGAAAAGTGGGGAAAGATAAGAACCTCTGGGGTGTTTAAATGCTGTATTCTCACTAGGGACATATCTCTTATTATCCCACAGATGTAACAGGAAACAAGTTGAAATATCCTCCTAGGTTCACATTGATGCGATTTCAAATCGCATGCCAAATCGGCAGCAATTGCCAGCAATGGCACCGTCCGAGATGGTGCGACAACGACTTTGCGATTACCACAAGTAGTTCCTATACTATCTTTGGCAACTTCGGGGTGCGATTTGTATAGACATCTGTGCAGGAACCCCCACAGATCTCTCTAAAATTGCCCCCGAAGTCGGACTGCATTGCCGGGTATGAAATTGTGCGAGTTCAGCTGAACTCGTACGATTTCAATCCTGCAGCAGTGTGAACCTAGGCTAAGAGGAGCTTTATTCTCCTCCTTTGTTACACCACCCCCCCTTACTTTTTTTTTTGGGTTATCAACAAAAAGACATTCACACGCCAAGAGAATCCAGTGGTGTTCTGTAGGGATTTGATGGTCTGCTGCACACCCTTTCCTGTGCATCCAGCTGTGTTATGTAGGGATTTGAGGGTCTTCTGCTACACGACCCTTCCTTTACAATCAGCTGTGTTCTGTCAGGATTTGATGGTCTTCTGCTGTACACCCCTTCCCATGCATCCAGCTGTGTTATGTAGGGATTTGGTGGTCTTCTGCTGTACACCCCTTCCTGTGCATCCAGCTGTTCTGTAGGGATTTGGTGGTCTTCTGCTGCACAACCCTTTCCCCTGCATCCAGCTGTGTTCTGTAGGGATTTGAGAGCTCTTCTGCTGCACAACCCCTTCCCGTGCATCCAGCTGTGTTCTGTAGGGATTTGATGGTCTTCTGCTGTACACCCCTTCCCGTGCATCCAGCTGTGTTCGCTAGGGATTTGAGTGTCTTCTGCTACATGACCCTTCCTGTGCATCCAGCTGTGTTCTGTAGGGATTTGATGGTCTGCTGCACACCCCTTCCCATGCATCCAGCGGTGTTATATAGGGATTTGGTGGTCTTCTGCTGCACATCCCTTCCTGTGCATCCAGCTGTGTTCTGTAGGGATTTGATGGTCTTCTGCTGCACACCCCTTCCCATGCACCCAGCGGTGTTATGTAGGGATTTGGTGGTCTTCCGCTGTACACCCCTTCCTGTGCATCCAGCTGTGTTCTGTAGGGATTTGAGGGTCTTCTGCTGCACAACCCTCTCCCGTGCATCCAGCTGTGTTCTCTAGGGATTTGAGGGTCTTCTTGCTACATGACCCTTCCTTTGCATTCCTTTGTAGGGATTTGGTGGTCTTCTGCTGTACACCCCTTCCTGTGCATCCAGCTGTGTTCTGTAGGGATTTGCTGGTTTTCTGCTGCACAACCCTTCCTGTGCATCCAGTGGTATTTTCTAAGGATTTGACGGACTTCTGCTGCACACCTGTGCTCGTGCTGCCATTTCCTTCTTTGACATCATGAGGAGCCAGCTGTCTCTTCTGTGTACTTGCAGCTGGCCCCCTGATGACACGTGTACTATAGCGCATCATCTGCAAGAACCAGAAAGACACAGCCAGCCCCCTCATGATGCACCACAGCACTTGTGCTCTAGAGTTCCCCAAGTCCTCTTGGGCTGCATGACGTGGGTATCCCAGGAGGTCACAGGGAACTGAATATGTCATTCTTACATAGGCAAGAATCCAAAATGTGTGTCAATGAGTTCCCTAAAAAAGGTTTAAAATAAAAAAAAATTCTTATTGTAAGACAGAAGGGGATACGAGTAGAATGAAAAAAAGTGGGTGAGGAGGGTGAAGGTCCACTTTAATGATAAGGGAATCCAACCTTTGACAATTGCCACCAAAAAGGTGTCCCCATTGGAAGATATTCCCCCTAACCCTTTTCAGTAGAAATTATGTATGTACCCTAACCCTCTGTCCCAATAATAATTTGACACTTTAACAAATAATGAGGGTGAATATTCCTGCAGGTGACAGTTCTAATTCTTCCCCACAATCCAAAACTAGGAAAAAAAAAAAAAAAGTTCTGGCTCGATTTCTTCTTTAAGCAGCGTTTTCTTTATAACAGTTCTGCAGAATATGACCTAAAAAAGCTTGTAGTGCTGCTCCAAGCAGGAGGAGACTCTTCCCCTGGTCCTCAGGTATGGGGGTGCCAGTCATCCAATAAAACTCATCCAGTAGTAACAATATGCAGTATCTGGGATGTCACTCTCCCGCCCCGACCAGTGTGCAATGTTAAGCAGCCTCAGCCAGCACTACTCCATTAACCATGCCCCTCTGATGCGTTTCACCCCATCAAGCTCTGACTAAGTCCTGGTGGGTGGGGTGAAACGCATCAGTGAGATGTGGTTAGTGGGGTAGCGCTGGTTGAGGCTGCTTAACACTGCACACTGGCTGGATCAGAAGAGTGGCGTCCAGAATACTGCATATTGTTTTGCAGACTAGATACAAACTTTACCATTGGAATGAATAAAGTACACCTCAGGCAGCACCGGCACTAAAACACACACACTGAACTTTACAATTGGCAATAAAAAAGCAAAAATTGCCTGCTGACTGATATCTGCAGGATCTTGAGGTGTATGGTCAGGGAAGACATTCAGAAAGCAATGTACCATGCGAAAGAAGTGTGCAGACAGGCCCAGAGGTTGTCGTCGTTGGTGAGCGAGGTTAAGGAACGAGCTGCATTTCCATTCCTCTGGTGCATGTATGGTGTGAAGGCCGTGTTAATCCTTAAAGGGCGCTGTGGGCAACCATACTGCTCTGCTTCAAACACCTGCAAGAGTGTGGACAAAAGATTTCCCAATAAATAACTCAAGAAACAATAAAAATTGTACTTGGCTATCAACACGTTGTGATAACTCAGCTCAGAGACAACACAAGCAGACCGCCATGATTCTTTCATAGTTCGTTTGGGCCAAATTAACTATGTCCCTCACTAACATATGAGGTCACATATGAGGTCACTGGATGTGCTGTATAAACTTTATGTAGTTGAGGCAGCATACCGCACTGTGTTCCAGGTTTGACCCGTGAATTCCAGTCTCATACCTGAAACACAAGAGTGTCCATCTGATCGCCGCTCAGCCATTCAGAGAAAGCAATGTATTCTAGCAATCAGTACAAAGCTTCCTCTGACTGGCTGAATCAGAGAGGCGGGCTGATGTTGCAACCTCTGATTCAGCCAGTCAGAGGAAGCTTTGTACTGATTGCTAGAATACATCGCTTTCTCTGAATGGCTGAGCGGCGATCAGACAAGTTTCTCTTGTGTTTTGGGTATGAGACAGGACGTCTCGGCTCGCACCCGGAACACAGTATGCTATGTGTAACCTCAGGTACATACAGTTTATACCGTACGTCCAGCAGCCTCACGTTAGTGCGAGTAAAGTGTATCAAAAGCTGGAGTTCAGCTTTAAATGCCGGTTCACACATAGACATGCAATACAATTTCAGCCATACAAATAGTATGATTGATATTGCATCGCATTCGGACCAAACCTGCACAGGACCCTTTTTTTGGCCTGCACCAGAATCGGATCGCATGGGTGTTCACACCTATGTGATCAGATTCATGTCCGAACTGTCAGTTCGCACTGCGATATGTGAGCTGAAATGGGGGTGTCATTAACATTGCATTGACACTCCCAGCAGTTCACATATGGCAGTGTGAACTGCCATGCAAGTCGGGTGCGATGCGAGAACCTGCAAGTGTGAACAGAGAATAAAACTGAAATTGAGGCAGATATAAAAAATGACAAACTAACCCCTTTACAACCGCCCAACACATACTATATGTGCGGCGGCAAAAGGGTGGGCTTTAACACTCACATGCTGCACATATGTGTCGCTGGGCAGCTGATGTCTATGTGCTGAGAGCAAGCTCACCGTACACTCTCCGCACAAAGACCGTTCTCGTTCTGGGCTAAATATCGGTACCCAGCGGAACTGGCTTCCGGTCATGTGACCACTGTAACGGTGGTCATGTGATCACCAATCCTTCCTGCCCCCAGAACTGTTTAGAGGGATGCCGAGGTTGGCAGTAAGGGATACAGCTTTGTATTCATTACAACCTATTTGTTAAATGTAAGCAGTGCAAGAACCTGAACTGCTTTGGTATGAGCCTATTTCATTCCCCTGTACAGCAGAGCACAGACAGAGAGGAAATAAACACCACAAATAGCCAATCGGGTGTGCTGCAGTGCTCATGTGCTAACGAGGAGGAGAATGCAGAGTGATAATGATATGACAGAGATGAACTCATCAGTCTGCTGCTTCTCTTTTCAATGTCCAATCACAGGCTAGGGAAGAGAGTTACTAGGTTGCAGCAGAGAAAATAAAAGGTCTCCTGCCCTGCCAAACAGAGCTGTGTGCTGTGTGGCAGAGCTCTGTATATCTCAGGACTGGATGGATATAAATACAAAATTCTTCACCACTGCCTAAGAAAATTTGCTTTGTCTTTGCAACTGAGCCAGATATCGCCTACAGGGAACAAGCCAGCCCCAGGCATGCACTCTGACTTTCTCCACTCCTGGCCCAAACAGACAAGACTTATTGCCTAAACCTTTTTCTGTGCTGGTAAGTTCCTCAATAGATTGAGAAATTACTGATGCAATGTTGGACCCATCTTCAACATACAGTACTTGTATCCATTTACATGCGACCACTTTTCAGGTGTTTAACTACTGCTCAATACAATAGTAAGCAGCTGACATTAGATGGGGAATCAATGGATTTTTCTCTCACATTACCTATTTGGGTTGGAATGACTTTAAAAACTCTTATGACTATGAACGAATTGTATCTTCCGCCTCTTCTGATTAGTCTTCTCTCTCTGTTTGTTCTAATAAAGCTGGCCATACACAGAGCAAATGACAGTTGGTTCCTTATGAACCAGGCGAAATGCGTTCAGTGGTAGGCCCTGTTGGCTACCTCCCGCCCGACATCCCTTGACTGAAAAATCAAAGGAGCTACATTGGAAATTCAGCAGCTGAATAGTGCCGATGTTCTGCCAAGAAAGGTCCCCTCGGCGGATAATGACCCCCTTGTACTGCGCAGGCGCAGCGTTTGCGCAGTACGAAGAACAAGGGAGCCGCCGAAAATCTCCGAAGCAGAACAGCTGTGAGTCAGCTATAGACGGCGCCTGCGCAATGAGCAGGACATTGTGCCCGACGCTGCCGCACGCTCCCGATGCTCGTGCTACTCTGCAAGGGGCGGGTGTATTACTGTCATATCGTGTAAGGGGCGGATGCTACAAAAGAGGCCGAATATTAAATTAATGGGCAGAGCTGTATTGAAATCGCCCATGAAGATTGCAAAACCCGCCCTTAATGTGTTTAAACACGCCACACGCCGTAATATAGCCGCCCCTTGCAGAGTAGCACGAGCATCGGGAGTGTGCGCCATTGTCTGGTAGCATCGGGAGCGTGCGGTAGAATGTGGTGTTCAATGCGGTCTTCATTGCGCAGGCATGGTGTACAGCTGACTCTCAGCTGTGTATGTTCGGCTATTTTCGGCTCGGTAGTGCTTCATACTGCGCAAGCGCTGCGCCTGGGCAGTACAGGGGGCCATCATCCGCCGGGGGAACTTTTTCAGCAAGACACTGTACTGCGCAAGCGCTGCGCCTGCGCAGTACAGGGGGGGTCATTATCTGCCGGGGGAACTTTTTCGGCAAGACACCTGCATTCAAAATCAGAAGCAGGTACTGGTATTTTGACAGCTGATAAGGCTAGCTGTCCAAATATAGATAGATAGACACAGCAGGAGATTTGTACCAAAGAAATCAATATGTGTATGGCCAGCTTAGCTAGATTAAAGTCCTTGGTGGAGAGACCTTGGCGGAGACCGGGCGTCCTAGAGACTCTGCAAAGGCTCCCCCCCTCATTTTCCTCCTTCCCATGACCACATCGCCCACCGCCCATCCCCCCTCGTCTCCATAGTGTGTTCCCTGGAATTAAGCTTGGACTCACCTTCATTGCCTTCCCCTGTAGCTCATCTATCACCCCTCTGATCTTAGCCAGCAGAAAGGGCCAGGAGTTGATCAGGTAGATTCTGTCCATCATGACGACGATGATGCTGTACCAGCGCTGGAAGCCTCGTGACAAGCTGTCCTTTATGAAGAAAGTGTGGCTGAAGACGAAGCCATGCTGCTCATCACCAAAGAAAATGGGACCTTCGCGGCCGGGGCAGACCTGGACAATACAGAGAAAGCAGCCAGATTGTTATACAATACATTTACCGTGATAATAAAAAGGTTCCTTTTGTTAATTTTTTTTTTTTTTAAATTAAATAATAAATATGTTATACTTACAATAGCTTTGCACAGTGCAGCCCCGATCCTCTTCTTCTCGGGTCCCCCGCTGGCACTCCTGACTCCTCCTCTTCGGTGAGTGCCCCCATAGGAAGCCGCTTTCCTATGGGTGCACTCGTGCGGGCTCGCTCCCGAGCTGCCTTGTCTGCATTGACACAGACTAAGCGGGACGGCTCCCCCCCCCTCCCCGCGCTCCTTGTCACAACATTTGATTGACAGCAGCGAGAGCAAATGGCTCCCACAGTGGTATAGTGGGTGGCGCCCTCACCTAGCAGTAAAAAGGGTCGCTGATTCGAATCCCAACCATGATACTACCTGCCTGGAGTTTGCATGTTCTCCCTGTGCCTGTGTGGGTTTCCCCCGGGTACTCCGGTTTCCTCCCACACTCCAAAGACATGCTGGTAGGTTAATTGGCTTCTGTCCAAAATTGGGGGAGTTGGGGGCCTTGGATTGTGGGATCCTTGGGGGTGGGGACCGATGTGAGCGTGCGATGTGTGTGTATCGCTGAGTAAAATTGACGTCGCTATATGGGTACCCTAAAAAAAAATATATAATGGAGGAGCATCTTGATGAGACGCAATGTGCAGGGATAGGGACAATTGTGCCCACACTCACTCAGGTTGAACTGGTGTCTTTATTTAACCTTACCAACTATGTAACTATCAATCTGCCTAGAGAGGAGAGACAGAACCGGGAGAGCCTCGTCTTTCATAAACAGCGCTGGATTGTGACTGGGCACAGGTAAGTATAAGGGGGGCGGGGGGGATTCTGTTACACAAAAAAGTTTTTTTAACATAATGCATAGAATGCATTAAGGTAGAAAAAAAAAAAAGAACCTTAGGCTTTAGAACCACATTAAAACTGAACTAAACTAATTAATCATCATGATTAGATTGTAAGCTCTTCTGAGCAGAGGCCTCTTAAAGCGGGGGTCCACCTACATCAACCTAAAAAAAATATATTAAAAGCCAGCAGCTTCAAATACTGCAGCTGCTGACTTTTAATACATGGCCACTTACCTGTCCCAGGGTCCAGCGATGTCGGCAGAACCCGCTCGGTTCTCGGCAGCTGCCGCCGCCATCCTAGGTGAGGGAATCAGGAAGTGAAGCGTTGCGGCTTCACTTCCCGGTTCCCTACTGCGCGTGCGCGAGTCGCGCTGCACATCGTAACTGGTCCCCGCTATCTCCTGGGACCTGTGTGTTTCCCACGAGACAGCGCGGAGGGACAGGAAGAAGCGTAGACTCCCATGGGAGTCTATGCCGGAAGTGGGTGCAAATACCTGTCTTAGACAGGTATCTGCACCCCCCTCCCCCCTGAAAGGTGCCAAATGTGACACCGGAGGGGGGGAGGGTTCCGAAAAGCAGAAGTTCCATTTTTGTGTGGAACTCCGCTTTAACCCTCTTGTATTTTATTGTATCTGTATTGTCTCCCTTTATATTATAAAGCGCTGCGTAAACTGTTGGCGCTATAATAAATCCTGTATAACGATAAGAATTTTTAATCCCAATGCCCTGTACACACGATTGGACATTGAACGGACATTCCGACAACAAAATCCATCAGATTTTTTCTGACGGAGGTTGGCTCAAACTTGTCGGAAAATCCGATCGTTCTGAACGCGGTGACGTAAAACACGTACGTCGGGACTATAAACGGGGCAGTAGCCAATAGCTTTCTTCTCTTAATTTATTCTGAGCATGCGTGACACTTTGTGCATCGGATTTGTGTACACACGATCGGAATTTAAAGGATCGGATTTTGTTGTCGGAAAATTTTATATCCTGCTCTCAATCTTTGTGTGTCGGAAATTTCGACGGAAAAAGTCCGATGGAGCCCACACACGGTCGGAATTTCAGACAACACAATCCGATCACACTTTCTCAGTCGGAAAATCCGACCGTGTGTACAGGGCATTACTCTGCTAGCCTTAGTAAATAGATAGGAAGGCATATTGTATTTACTTGTTTTGAACTTTTTATTTTTTTTAGGAGTTGACTGAATTCCAACCAATCAGAGAAACATTCTCCAGTAAAAATTTTTAACAGCAATTGTGTTTACAAACTTCAATTGCTGCTCCTCGATGCTGCTAAACCCAGATTGCAGCTTTCCTGAACACCTTTCGGTGTATCATTACCTCACAACTCAAGCTGCGTACACAGGCCTGGCGTACGATACTGAACAGCTGCGGGTGATTGGGGTGCTGATGGCTGACATACTTGATGGATGTCTCCTTGTCGTGGCTAATGTACCCAGGATGTCCGGCGGCCAAAGATCGGCAACCCTAAAAACAGAAACAGAAGAAAAACTGTATTAAAAGGAAAGTGTATGCATACTTTTAACTTATTACTGTAGTGATTTTCACATTTTTGATTCTCGCCTTTTATTACTGTATTAATTGCAGAGCTCCCCAGATTAGCTGCTAGAAGCAGAATAGATTAAAGTGCATCTCTACCCGAGAACAAAAATGTAATATGGTAAAGTCTCGTTTTTTTTTCCTATAAAAATAACAAACATGTTATACTTACCTACTCTGTTGTAATGGATTTGCACAGAGCAGCCCCGATCCTCCTCTTCTCGGGTCCCTCTTCGCTGCTCCTGGCCCCTCCCTCTTGTTGAGTGCCCCCACAGCAAGCAGCTTGCTATGGGGGCACCCAAGCTGAGCTGCAGCTCCGTGTGTCCATTCAGACACAGAACTGCGGTTCGGCCCCGCCCCCTCGCTCTCCTAATTGGCTAACAGCAGCAGGAGCCAATGGCATTGCTGCTGTGTCTCAGCCAATCAGAAGGGACAGTCCCAGACGGCTGAGACACTCATGGATATCGCTGGACAGAAATGGGGACTCAGGTAAGTATTAGGGGAGCTGCTGCACACAGAAGGCTTTTTATCTTAAACTGGTTGTAAACCCTTTACAGCCTAATTATAGGCTTGCCTGTAGCTACACTGGATATCTCCTAAACCGTGCAGGTTTAGGAGGTATCACTGTATTTGCATGTGCTGTCATCGGCACATGCGCACTAAAGCATGTACGTGCTGTTGCTTCAGTTGGACTGTGCTGTTCCCGGCGACTCCCGCCGCATGCACGCGAGTGACGTCATCGCGGCTCCGGCCAATCACAGTGCCGGGGCTGCGATACCCGGAAGTAACCTCAGGGAGAGATGTTGTCAGCCGGAGGGGGAGACGAGGGTGGCTGTGGGGGCTTCGATCTCAGGTAATTTATAATGAACTAGCATGCTATGCATACTAGCTCATTATGCCTTTATTTTTTTGGGTGGGGGAATTGTTACAAAGGGTTTACAACCACTTTAATGCATAGAATGCATTAAAATATTTGTTAACCCCCCAAAAAATGTAATCCTGTTCCCTTAACGCATGTTACACAGCATAGTGCTTGTGCTGTGTCATTTGGCCCCTGTAATACCTGGCTGATTCTGCCAGTTTCTACCCTCCCCTCTCTGCGCTGACTCCGATCTATCAGGGCTGCTGAACTCTGAGACCGGAGTCATCCGTACGTGTCTCTATCATCCGCAACCTGCTGTCCTGTGTCTGTGTCTCCCCCGGTCCTCTCCCCCTCCCCTCTCTGAGTGTCATCTCCCCAATCCTCCCCTAAAAAAACTTTTTTTTTATAGTTTCCTCTGCTATAGAACAGTAAGCTTCACAGTGCATGTCATTTATAAAAATATGCAATATAATAGCTTACTTCAGAGCGCCGTTCACGCTCACGTGACTCCCCGCCGGTCTCCTCCACTCCTCCAAGTTGACGTCAGCAGGGGTTTCCCAGCACCTACCCCTGCAGATATAGCACCGGGAGAGGAGACCGGCGGGCCGTCACGTGAGCACTGAACGGCGCTCTGAAGTAAGCTATTATACCGCATATTTTTATAAATGATATCCACTGGGGAGCTTACTGTTATATATCAGAGGGAGCTGTAGGAAAACATTTTTTACCCTAAACACTTTAAAGCGGAGTTCTGCCCGAAAAAAAAAAAAAGTCAGCAGCTACAAATTCTGCAGCTTTTAAAATAAGGACACTTACCTGTCCAGGGCGCCCGTGATGTCCCCACCCAAAGCCGACCCACCCCTCGGCTCCGGGTGGAGGCGCCGGCATTGCTGGTAAGGGAATCAGGAAGTGAAGCCTTGCAGCTTCACAGCCTGGTTCCCTACTGCCCGTTCTGATTGGTCCCGGGACCTGTGTGTCTCCCAGAAGACAGCGGGGGCGGGGGGGGGGGGCGACGACAGAGGAGGGGACGGACTTGGCATAGATCGGCGCGGCTACTGCGGAGATCTTTCACCAGAAGTGGGAGCAAATATCTGTATTAGACAAATATCTGCTCCCCCCTCCCCCCCTGAAAGGTGTCAAATGTGACACCGGAGGAGAGGAATCCGAACAGAGGAAGTTCAATTTTTGGGTGGAACTCCGCTTTAAGTTAAAAAACCTTCTGACTTTATAACCACTTTCAGCTCACCAGTCCTTGGGCCCCATTCACCCAGGCACTCCTGCGTTTACCTTTTCTACACACAGGAAAAGTCATCTGAAAAGTATTAACAGCTTTTATACTTCCCAGATCACTTTTTCCTGTGTATAGAAGGTCCTGTTTTAACCTATTCACTGCCAGAGCATTTTTGCCTTTTTTGCACACATTTTAAACTTCATTTTAGGCCTGATGATTACCCAAAACCTCCCACCCAAGACACACATATATATATATATATATATATATATATATATATATATACACATACATATATACACACACACACACACACACACACACACACACACATACATACATATATATATATATATATATATATATATATATATACTGTATTTATTGGCGTATAACACTCACTTTTTCACCATTAAAAATCGGGTGCAAATACCGTGTGCGTGTTATACGCCAATACTTCAGTTTTAGCTGCCTCGGAGGGGACAGGGAGGGGGCGGGACAAGCTCCGTCAGATTACATAAAGTGAGAATCTCCTGTTTACTTGGCGGCCTCTGGAATAGGAAGTTCCGTCTCCTGGGCCGCCATTGGACCACTGTTCTGTCTATCATAGGAGATTCTCACTGTATGTAATGTGTCGGCGCTTGTCCCGCCCCCCTCCCTGTCCCCTCTAGGCTGCAGATAGGCATCGATCAGGCTGCACTGATGGCAATGGTGAGGCTTCTGCATTAATGGCAATGGTGAGGCTGCTGCACTGATGGCGATGGCGAGGCTGCTGCATTGATGGCAATGGTGAGGCTGCATTGATGTGGACCGATGAGGCTGCACTGATGTGGACTGATGAGGCTGAATTGATGGCACCTGTGAGGCTGCAGATGGGCATTGAACAGGCTGCATTGATGGCAATAGTGAGACTGCAGATGGGCACTGACCCCTATTTTGCTTCAAAGCTCCTTATTTTAAAAAAATGTTCTCTTTCCTGAAACTTCCCTCTTAAAATTAATGTGCGTGTTATACGCCTGTGCGTGTTATACGCCGATAAATACGGTATTTTCTGAAAGCAGAAACCCTAAATATTAAAAAAAGGTGCCAATTCCAGATTTTCATGTCACATGATATCAACGCAATGCCTTGAAATGCACAATTTGAGCGTTGTCATGCGTTTTGGAGTGTTTTGTGCTGGTTGTTAGGAGCCGGCACCCACTGGTGACCCAACAACCAGTGAATCATCCCTGCTGTCCGCAGGATGATTCATAAGTTGTTAAGAAGTCGGCAGCCACCAGCGTCCTAACAACGATTCATCCCTGTTGTCAGCAGGGGATTCCCTGTTGCTAGCAGAAAGCAAACAAAAGAGCCGGCATTAAAAAAAATAAAAATAAATCTGGTATGGATTTTAACCACTTGCTTACTGGGCACTTAAACCCCCCTCCTGCCCAGACCAATTTTCAGCTTTCAGCGCTGTCACTCTTTGAATGACAATTGCACGGTCATGCTACAGTTTACCGAAATGATATTTTTATCATTTATTTCACACAAATAGAGCTTTCTTTTGGGGGTATTTAATTGCTCCTGGGTTTTTTATTTTTTGCTAAATAAAACAAAAAGTGACCGAAATTGTGAATAAAAACAAAAAAAAAAAAAACTGTTTCATAGTTTTTTATAAAATTTTGAAAACAGGTCATTTTTCTCCTTCACTGATGTGCGCTGATGAGGCTGCACTGATGGGCACCGATAAGGCGGCACTAATGGGCACTGATAAGGCGGCACTGGTAGATGACACTGATAGGCAGCACTGATCTGTGGCACTGATTATTAGACACTGATGTGCACTGATTGGCAGCACTGGTGGGCATTGATGGGTGGCACTGTGGGCACTGGTAGGTGGCACTGTGGGCACTGGCAGGTGACACTGGTGGGCACAGCAGCGGCTTTCTGAGTGAAGGACTGATGTCCCCCTGACAAAAGCCGGTGATCGGCTTTTTCTTCCCCTCACGCTGACATAGACTCGGTGATCGCAGAGCGTGCGGCTTGCTTGGGAGGACGTCCTCCCCAGCAATTAAGGCCCACGCTGCAGCCGTCTTTCAGCTATAGCATGGGTGGCAAGAAGTTAAGGAGGATCCCAAGCCAAAAAAAAAATGCATTGTGTTCCCCCTAATATATACATATCAGGACTTTCAGTCTGATATGGAATTTAAAGGGAACTGCACACCAAAAAAATGGCATGGGCCCCCCTCAAAATCCATAAAACACCATACTTGAGCAAGCAGCCCGGCAGACGAGGAGGGGATGAGTGAGTGGCCCCCCCACCTAAACAATAGCAGGTCACCTCAACATGGAGGGGAACTTTGCTGGGGGGACCTCAAAAACATGTTAAAAACAATGTATAAAACCGTGCAACAAAATACCCGAACAATGCTCAAAAAGGTGACGCTCAGGTGTAAATGCAGCCTAAGTGTTACTGAACTGCAGCAGAAAAAAAAATCAGGTCCGTTACCCTGCCAGACAGAGTTGTATTATGTGTGTAAATCGCAAAACTGGATGGACGCCGATGCAAATCCTTTGGCAGGTAAAACACCTCTCATGCCTTGAAAAAGTATTCATACCCCTTGAAATTTTCCACATTTTGTCATGTTGCAACCAAAAAGGTAAATGTATTTTATTGGGATTTTATGTGATAGACCAGGGATAGGCAATTAGCGGACCTCCAGCTGTTGCAAAACTACAAGTCCCATCATGCCTCTGCCTCTGAGTGTCATGCTTGTGGCTGTCAGAGTCTTGCTATGCCTCATGGAACCTGTAGTTCTGCAATAGCTGTAGGTCCAATAATTGCATATCCCTGTGATAGACCAACACAAAGTGGCCCATAATTGTGAAGTGGAAGGAAAATGATAAAAGGTTTTCAAAATCGTTTACAAATAAATATGTGAAAAGTGTGGGGTACATTTGTATTCCGCCCCCCTGAGTCAATACTTGTAGAACCTCCTTTCACTGCAATTAGAGCTGCAAGTCTTTTTGGGGATGTCTCTACCAGCTTTGCACATCTAGAGAGTGACATTTTTACACATTCTTCTTTGCAAAACAGCTCAAGCTCCGTCAGATTGAATGGAGAACATCTGTGAACAGCCATTTTTAAGTCTTGCCACAGATTGTCAATTAGATTTAGGTCTGGACTTTGACTGGACCATTCTAACACATGAATATGCTTTGATCTAAACCATTCCATCGTAGCTCTGGCTGTATGTTTAGGGTCATTGCCCTGCTGGAAGGTGAACCTCTGCCCCAGTCTCAAGTCTTTTGCAGACTCTAACAGGTTTTCTTCTAAGATTGTACTGTAATTGGCTCCATCCATCTTTCCATCAACTCTGACCAGCTTCCCTGTCCCTACTAAAGAAAAGCGTCCCCACAACATGATGCTGCCACCACCATGTTTCACGGTGGGGATGGTGTGTTCAGGGTGATGTGCAGTGTTAGTTTTTCTTTTAGGCCAAATAGTTCAATTTTGGTCTCATCTGACCAGAGCACCTTCTTCTACATGTTTGCTGTGTCCCCCCACATGGCTTCTAGCAAACTGCAAACAGGCTTTCTTACGGTTTTCTTCTTGCCACTCTTCCATAAATGCCAGATTTGTGGAGTACATGACTAATAGTTGTCCTGTGGACAGATTCTCCCACATGAGTTGTGGATCTCTGCAGCTCCTCCAGAGTTACCATGGACCTCTTGGCTGCTTCTCTGATGAATGCTCTCCTTGCCCGGCCTGTCAGTTTAGGTGGACAGCCATGTCTTGCTAGGTTTGCAGTTGTGCCATACTCTTTCCATTTTCAGATGATGGATTGAACAGTGCTCCGTGAGATGTTCAAAGCTTGGGATATTTTTTTATAACCTAACTCTGCTTTAATCCTCACCACAACTTTATCCCTGACCTGTCTGACGTGTTCCTTGGCCTTCATGATGTTGTTTGTTCACTAAGGTTCTCTAACAAACCTCTGAGGGCTTCACAGAACAGCTGTATTTATACTGAGATTAAATTACACACAGGTGGACTCTATTTACTAATTAGGTGACTTCTGAAGGGAATTGGTTCCACTAGACTTTAGTTAGGGGTTATAAGAGTAAAGGGGGCTGATACAAATGCACGCCACACTTTTCAGATATTTATTTGTAAAAAATGTTGAAAACCATTTATCATTGTCCTTCCACTTCACAATTATGTGCCACTTTGTGTTGTTCTATCACATAAAATCCCAATAAAATACATTTATGTTTTTGGTTAGAACATGACAAAATGTGGAAAATTTCAAGGGGTAATATGTGTCATCTCTGTATTAGCAGTTTTCCTGAAGTTGAGGTTTAAGCGCAGAGCCACAGATCCAGAACAAGTAGAAGGATCAGACTTCACCTGCTGTGTGCTGGTTCTGCATCAGTGATGAAAAGTACTGGAGCCAGAGACAGCCAGGGAACTAGCATTTTCAGCCATCAGTTGTATTTCTCTTAGGAAAGGCTTATTTTCTATACTTCCCATAGTAGAGGTCCATATTTCCTTTATTGTTACTCACTTCACACATTTCAGACTTCCTCAGTCTCGGGCTGTTGGATCCTGCGCTAGCTCCATCCGCGGGGCTGTGTGACCGGATCCTGCTGCTCATCTGGATCCCCCCTTCCTCCTCCTCCACCTGCTCCCCCAAGCTGTCCCCGCAGCCGGCTCCCTGGGGGATGGGAGAGTGCAGGGCCTCTGTACAGAAAAGGGTGCGCGGTCCATGGAGTTCACAGAAGTGGCACAGAGCTACGATGGCGTTCATTTCCACTGCTCGGAATCCAGCAACCTACAAAGTGCCGGCTTCAAAAGATCTAGAGGGGGGATCATAGGAAGGAAGTCAGCAGACAAATACAAACATTAAATACAAGCTCTTCCTTAAGGCTCGTTCACACAGGCAGGAAAAAAATGCTGCATTTAGATTAGTGCAGCGTAAAGTTTTGTGCCCATCTAAATGCCCCTGAGAATGAGTCCTTGAGGTACGTTTAGATGTGCGGCTGTTATTGCGATCTGAGGTGGATTGCTTTTCAGGAGGTGTTTGACAGGCAGAGAGGAGACAATATGTTGCCTTCACACCATGTACTTTATTCCCGAAAATGCTGCACCACTCTGCCACAACTGTGTGCATTGCATGAAGTTACAGCACAGTAATGCCCCCCCCCGCCAAACACAACAGAGGGCATGTGTACACCTCTGTCTGGCTGCCTTTGTAGCTCAGCTTAAGGGGGAGTGGGCAATAAAAACACAGCTCAACCACCTGCTTTTACTGCCTCCCCCCCCCGACCACAATTCTAAATGAACCCTTAGTTGTCACTGGAATAAAGTGCCCCCT
Organism: Lithobates clamitans; assembly: GCA_037952925.1. Taxonomy (NCBI): domain Eukaryota; kingdom Metazoa; phylum Chordata; class Amphibia; order Anura; family Ranidae; genus Lithobates; species Lithobates clamitans. Next base: position 2,482,002 of record JBBGZY010000420.1, on the reverse strand, counting down.
GAAAGATTCTACCAACCCCCCTTTATACCCCCCTACCATCCATCATCCCCCATTACACCTCCCAACAGCTCAACCCCCCATTAGACCCTACCACCTCAACCCTCCCAAACCCCCCCCTATCATCCCAACCCTCCACCCCCCTATCATCCCAACCCTCCACCCCCCCCCATCATCCCAACCCTCCATCACCCCCCCCTATCATCCCAACCCTCCATCACCCCCCCTATCATCCCAACCCTCCACCCCCCCCCTATCATCCCAACTAAGGATGAGCTCCGGCGTGTTCGCATGCTGCACGTGCTGAGCCTGCCAAGAAGTCGGCGCAGCGCTAATCACAAGCAGTGAGAAATTTCCCGATCTCTGCAGCCGCACATCGGGAAATGTCTCACTACCTTTGACTGACGCTGCGCCGTGCCAACTTCATGGCGGCAAGTGCAGCATGCGAACACGCCGGAGCTCATCCTTAATCTCAACCCTCCATCACCCCCCCCTATCATCCCAACCCTCCACCCTCTCCCCTATCATCCCAATCCTCCACCACCCCCCTCTATCATCCCAATCCTCCACCACCCCCCTCTATCATCCCAACCCTCCATCACCCCCCTCTATCATCCCAACCCTCCACCACCCCCCCCCTATCATCCCAACCCTCCACCACCCCCCCCTATCATCCCAACCCTCCATCACCCCCCCCTATCATCCCAACCCTCCATCACCCCCCCCTATCATCCCAACCCTCCATCACCCCCCCTATCATCCCAACCCTCCATCACCCCCCCCTATCATCGCAACCCTCCACCACCCCCCCTATCATCCCAACCCTCCATCACCCCCCCTATCATCCCAACCCTCCATCACCCCCCTCTATCATCTCAACCCTCCATCACCCCCCTCTATCATCTCAACCCTCCATCACCCCCCCCTATCATCCCAACCCTCCATCACCCCCCCCTATCATCCCAACCCTCCACCACCCCCCCCTATCATCCCAACCCTCCACCATCCCCCCCTATCATCCCAACCCTCCACCATCCCCCCTTATCATCCCAACCCTCCACCATCCCCCCTTATCATCCCAACCCTCCACCACCCCCCTCTATCATCCCATCCCCCCTTATCTCATCATCCCAACCCTCCACCACCCCCCTTCTATCCCAACCCTCCATCATCCCCCCCTATCATGCCAACCCTCCACCACCTCCCCTATCATCCCAACCCTCCACCACCCCCCTCTATCACCCCAACCCTCCACCACCCCCCTCTATCATCCCAACACCCCATTATCCCCCCCTTATCTCATCATCCCAACCCTCCACCACCCCCCTTCTATCCCAACCCTCCATCATCCCCCCCTATCATCCCAACCCTCCACCCCCCCTATCATCCCAACCCTCCACCCCCCCCCCCCCTATCATCCCATTATAACTCCTTCCATTCCAACCATCCATCACCCCCCTATCATCACAAACCCCCCCCCCCCCTTCCATCCCAACCCTCCATCATCACAACCCTCCATCACCCCCCATCAACCGCCCTACAATCCCAACCCCCATTATCCCCCCCATACCACCCTTTATGCCCCCTCACTAACTCAATATCCCTCTATCTCCCAAGCCCCTCATTATGCCCTCAACTACCCCAGCACCCTATTATCCAACTACCGCTCCAGCCCCATTGTGCCCCCTCCCAGCTCTCCCCCCGGCACACAGACCCCACACAGACCCACCTGTCAGCTCTCCATGTTTACATCACATGACATTCCCTGACTTCCTTCTCACTGGGCGATCACATGGATCCTAAAAAGCGGGGGTGGGGGTGGGGGGAGGGGTTCAGTCCTTACAAAAAAAATCCCAAATAACAATAGAGATACAAATCTCCCTCTCTTACATACTTTCAGTTTCATGACAATAAAATAAATTGCGACTCTTATATTATAGAAAACCGATGAGAGGTTTAACAAAAGGGCTCTGTGGCTCCCCCATCGGTCCGGAGAGAATGGTATAAGCCGCAGTGTATGTCACGGGACAAGTCTTCTGATTCAGAGCTCAATTTCCCCCTCCCAAGTGTGTAAGGTGGTATCGTCCTGTCACATGTGTTATGCAACTTCTGGACCGTACCATTAACATTATGGGGGGGGGTTATGAAAATGTGTAACGAAAAAACTGCTTCTTAAAAAACATAAAAGTCTGGCATTCTGCCTAGATGACTTGACACTGAATGAGAAGCTGACCCTTCGGGGCTTAGTGGAGGAGAAAGTGCCATCTTGTTTATTAAATGCTGAAGTGTAACCATTTGTCTACCGGGAGCAGTGATTAAATTACTGTAAACCAAAAAGTATATATTTTCTGAAAACAGAGACCCTGGTGAATAAAATGGTGGCAGTGGCAGTTTTGTACTTTGCTCAATATTTGCCCAGGTATTTATCAAACAATAGTTTCAGGGAAAAGTATACTAAAATTAATTTTACAGCAAACACAACATGATACCCAATTGGTAAGATCGCAACGATTCCACATCTAACACGTGTGTCGAAATCGATGTTTACATACACATGCTGCACTTTATATATGGGGTATGATGAGAGTGCTTTAAATGTTTAAAAAATAAAAAAAATAAAAAAAATACATATATATATATATATATATATATATATATATATATATATATATATATATATATATGTGCACTATATTGTCAAAAGTATTGAGACGCCTGCCTTTCCACGCACATGAACTTTAATGGCATCCCAGTCTTAGCCCGTAGGGTTCAATATTGAGTTGGCCCACCCTTTGCAGCTATAACAGCTTCAACTCTTTTGGGAAGGCTGTCCACAAGGTTTAGGAGTGTGTCTATGGAAATGTTTGACCATTCTTCCAGAAGCGCATTTGTGAAGTCAGGAACTGATGTTGGACGAGAAGGCCTGGCTCGCAGTCTCCACTCTAATTCATCATAAAAGGTGTTCTACTGGGTTGAGGTCAGGACTCTGTGCAGGCCAGTCAAGTTCCTCCACCTCAAACCTGCTCACCCATGTCTTTATGGGCCTTGCTTTGTGCACTGGTCCAAATCATTTGGAGGAGTGGAGATTATGGTGTGGGGTTGTTTTTCAGGGGTTGGGCTTGGCCCCTTAGTTCCAGTGAAGTGACATCTTAAGGCGTCAGCATACCAAGACATTTTGGACAATGTCATGCTCCCAACTCTGTGGGAACAGTTTGGGGATGAGCTCCTTCGTGTTCCAACATGACTGCGCACCAGTGCACAAATCAAGGTCCATAAAGACATGGATGAGGGTGGAGGAACTTGACGGGCCTGCACAGAGTCCTGACTTCAACCCGATAGAACACCTTTGGGATAAATTAGTGAAGACTACGAGCCAGGCCTTCTCGTCCAACATCAGTGCCTGACCTCACAAATTTTTCATTTTTTTATTTTTTATTCTTTTTTTACAAATTGTTTAGGAGCCCCATCAGGGGGTTTGGGTGAAATATCAGGGGTTTAAACAGGAGGAATCTGCGCCAAACAGGGTGATTAGGGTGTGCCCATTCACATCCGGCACACGCCTATACTAGGTAGACAGAGGGACCACCCGATTGTATCCAGCTGAACTTGAAGGTATTTAACCTCCCTGGCGGTATGATTATTTCAGATTTTAGGTGCTGAAAGCGGTACAATTATTTTGCACAGAAATTTGGCGTTTTATATTGTAGGCCTGTAATTCTTAGGAATAGTTCACTTAAATCTGTTCAAACAAGAGTCTAGTAGACATCCCGGGTATGATAAAGTTTGAAAAACGAAATAAAAAATTATAATATAATAAATAACTATAAATAATTAAAACAAATAATAATATAATAATAATAAAAATTATATAATAATGTAATCAAATCAAAAACACTGAAATTTGCTCAGTTGCAGAATTTTAGCTTTTAGTACTTTTAGTGTTTGATGACGGATCTCCCCACAAATCACTATCGCTCAATTCTGCGAGTGATTCTAATTTATTATCGCTTTTTTCTAGCTGCTCTAAAACCACTTTTGATGTAAAGAGACAGTTTTGGTTGCTATGGACAATCTCCAGTTTCCTGGCAGAAAGAACAGTTTTATATATATAAAACTGCATGCAGGACACTGGGCAGACCACTAGGGACAAAGGGGATGTGTAGTTATTTGATACAGTAATGTAATCTGTAAGATTACAGTATGCTGTATCTATACTGTGTGTTTTACTTTTGAATTTACCGCCGAACTCCGTCCCCGTGCGTCGCAACGCTCGCAGGGAACGGAGCTCGGCACTGTGAATCGAGCGAGACACAGCGGCTCGCCGATCACAGCGGGGAGACATCGCAGGATCCAGGGGACAAGGTAAGTATGCTCTTCCTGGATCCTGCAATGCAATCCCGAGTCTGGCTCGGGGATACCGCTTTTGGTGTAAAATCCACCCCGAGCCAGACTCGGGAATACCGCCAGGGGGGTTAAAGCGGAGTTCCACTGTTTTTTTAGTTTATTAAAAAGTCAGCAGCTACAACAAATGTAGCTGCTGACTTTTAATAAACAGACACTCACCTGTCCTGTCCCACGGTCCAGCGATGCGGCCGCCTGAAGCCTCTGTTCTCTCCCCCTCCCCTCCTCTCCGCCGGCGCCGACATTGTGAGTGGGGGCCCCCGGCTGTGACAGTTTGCGGCTTCACAGCTGGGCGCGAGCCGCGCTGCGCCCCCGCCAATGGTCAGGCAATGTTCTGGGACTTGTCACGTGTCGCAGAACGTTGCCGGGAGGGAGGGGCCGTCTAGGAATCGCCTAGGCCAGTGATGTTTTAGAACAACATTTCCCATGATGCTCAATTACACTGCAGAGTGCATGAGCATCATGGGAAATGTAGTTCCAAAACATCTGGGGTGCCAAGGTTCACCATCACTGGCCTAGGTGGTTAGAAGCGCGGAAGGAGAAAGTGGGACAGGAAGTCCCACTCCAAACCAGGTACCCAGCCACCCCCCCCCAAAAGAAAATGACATGCCAATTGTGGCATGTCAAGCGAAAGTTCTATTTTTGGGTGGAACTCCGCTTTAAGGGTGATCATGACAGGTATATCTGCGTTATGATTAAGCATATTCTGCGTGGAACACGTTAACCATTGGCACTGTCATCTTGTGCTCTGGGTCTGTGATGTTTGTATTTTAGTCTCTATTAGAGCTCTATTTTTTCTAAAGATTGGAGTGCGGTTAACCTCTGTTTGCTTACACTTGGATTGTTTGGGTGACGGTCACGGACCGGACCGGCACCCATTTGTTCAGAGAGGGGGTTAAACAGGAATGCCTCACCTGGAGCGGTCTTTACTTCCTCTACCTTTAAGGGTCTATTAGACCCTCAATATCTCCCCCTGCTCTCCAATGCAGCTATGCGAGCACAGATTGTGCTCGCAGACCTGCACCTTAACCCCAAAAGTGAGGTAATACACCTCAATTCTGGGGTCATTTATTGCAGGAGGGATCGGGGATGAGTTTTCCTGCTCTCGCTGGGTAAGACGCTTCCCAGTGAAATGGGAGAGCCTGGGAACCACCGCGGGCGCCGGGGAGTCTGGTCAGTAATGAGATCCGACAACGCCAGGAGCGGTCCAGTGTTCCGTCAGAATCGCCAACTCGTCAGATTAGGTCACGGAAGTGACGTTCCGTCAGCTGCGCATGCGTCCACCGCTTCCAGGTTTCCTAATCTGACAGAACACCTGTATTCTATCAGAAAGCTGCTACCCAATCAGAAAATGCAACCTTAGTGACGTTCTGTCGTGGCCATCATGGTACACCCGCACTCGCCCGCAGTAAGCCTACAGTCCGAAGTCGGCAAGCGGACATCTTTTTACACCCACCGGAGTCTTGCATTTCACACTTATTTTTACCAGTAAACTGAGAGCTTATATTGTGAAATACAGTATTTAGAAATCCGTCAAACTGTTTTGATGTGGAATTTCAAAAGCAGCAGTGTTCTGTCAGATTAGGAAACCTGTGAGATCAGCAGGCTTGCCGATGCAACAGCGCGGATCTAAATTGCCGGCGCGCTCGGTGATCAGCGAGTCTATGAGACTCGCCTGAACACAGATCAGAGTAAGGGGTCGGTCCCGACCCCTTATCACATGATCAGCTGTCAGCCAATGACAGCTGATCATGTGATGTAAACAGAGCCGGTAATCGGCTATTTTTCCTCCTCGCGCTGACAGCGTGAGGAGGAAAATAAAACCCGATCACCGGCGGCCGTGATTGGGACACCAGTCCCGATCACGACGATCCTCTGTCACAAAGCAATAGGCAGCAGTGCCGCCTACCAGTGCCCGCCAGCGTCACCCATCAGTGCCCACAGTGCCACCCATCAGTGCCCACAGTGCCACCCATCAGCGCCCACATCAGTGCAACAGTGCTGCACATCAGTGCCACCTATCAGTGCCCATCAGTGTCACCTACCAGTGCCCATAAGTGCCCATCAGTGCCGCCCATCACTGCCACCCATCAGTGCCCCCCATCAATGGTACCTATCCGTGCCACCCATCAGCGCCCATCAGTGGCCATCAGTGCCACCTTATCTGTCCCCATCAGTGCTGCCTTAACTTCGCCTATCAGTGCCGCCTTAACTGTGCCTATCACTGCCGCCTTAACTGTGCCTATCACTGCCGCCTTATCTGTGCCTATCCGTGCCCATCAGTGCAGCCTATCAGTGCCCACCAGTGCCGCCTCATCAGCGCATATCAATGAAGGAGAAAAATTACCTGTTTGCAAAATTTTATAACAAACTATTAAACATGATTTTTTTTTTTTTTCAAAAATTTCCATTTTTTTTGTTTGTTTAGCAAAAAAATAAAAACCCCAGCTGTGATTAAATACCACCAAAAGAAAGCTCTATTTGTAGGAAAAAAATGATAAAAATTTCATTTGGGTATGTCCGCGCAATTGTCATTCAAAGTGCGTCAGCGCTGAAAGCTGAAAATTGGTCTGGGCAGGAGGGGGGTTTAAGTACCCAGTAAGCAAGTGGTTAAAATTCAACTTCAAAACAGTCACACAGACATCCAAATACTGTATTTGACTATATGAGCTCAGTTAACTATATGAGCTCAGTTTACTGGTACAACTATGTGTGAAATGCAAGACTTCAGTGGGTGTAAAAAGATATCCGCTTGCCACCTTCTGACTGTAGGCTTACTGCGGACAAGTGCGGGTGTACCAAGATGGCCATGCCAGAACGTCACTTCCGTTACATATTCTGATGGGTAGCGGCTTTCTGACAGAACGCCTGCAGTCAGAAGGTGGCAGACATCTCACTACACCCAGCTATATCTTGAATTTCAGAGTAATTTTACCTAGGTGTCACAATCTCCTCATCTCACAACCTTCTGTATAAATCTAATTATATCCCATTGTTCTCGCACATCACTTCCCTCCTAAAATCATGGTCTTCCTTTCATATTTCCTTCCTTGGTAGAATATGCGCCATCAAGATGACGATTCTTCCTAAACTTCTGTACTTTGTATTTTGGTGCCCTACCTATCAATGTTCCCAAATCTAAATTGACTTCCCTTTAAAGAGAAATCAACAAATTCATATGGGCAGATAAAAAACCGAGATGCAGTTATGCTTTAATGCATAGACCACATACTATGGGTGGCTTAGGCCTTCCAAATTTATGGCTTTATTACCTAGCCACAAGACTTACACAACTTACCCAATGGTTCACTCCCTCAATAAACACCCCATGGAAGTTGTTTGAATCCATCTCAATCCTCCCATTCCATTTACAGGGAATTCTATGGTCCAACTCTATCCCATATAGCAGACTTTTGAAACAAAACATTATAATAGCTCAATTTTATCAGTTATGGACTAAATATAAAGACACTTACTAACTCTCCTCAGACACACCACCTTTGGCCTCCTTTTTAGGTGATCCAAGATTCATATGTGCCTATAATAACAGACAATCTTTCTCTACCTGGGTTGACAAAAATTTTATTACACTGAGATCTCTTCAGCAAAAATGGAAATTTATCTCATTCCCCGCACTTCAAGCCACACACAATTTACCTGCAGATGAACTCCCACGATACCAGCAAATCAAATCCTTCTATGCTAAATATTTTGCACTAAATACACACCCTTCATACACAACCTTTGAACATATATGTATTTTATCCTCTAGAGACAGAGGCCTTATCTCCAGGTTGTATAGTTATATTAATTGTGTTGGAGTCCCAGATAAATCTACTCAAATGCTCAAATGGGAAGAGGATATGGATGCAGAGGCGGCTCTCTAATTAGACAAATTAGGCGGTCGCCTAAGGCCTCGCACTCACAGGGGCCTCGCGGCCGCCTAATTTGCCTGTTCTCAATCACTGAAGTTGACGTCGGCGGCTCCGCCTACCCCCACTGGGATTCTGTGGCTTAGGAGCTGACGGACAAATCAGATACTGCCCGCAGCCTGAGGAATAGCGGCCTCGTAACGGAGCGTCCCAGTCCGTGGGGGCCTCATGTTTAAGTTTTGCCTAAGGCCTCACAAAGCCTAGAGCCGCCTCTGTATGGATGTCTCGATTAATGTTCAGGATTGGCACTCCATGTCAGAAAATCTACGCAAATGTAATAGAGCTATCACCTTTAGAGAAACTCCAATTAAGATTTTTTTCTAGATGGTACCTTACCCCTTCAAAACTTCACACTTTCTACCCATCCATCTCCCCCAATTGTTTTAGGGGATGCTCGGATTCTGGTACCCTCTTACACATTTTTTGGAGCTGCAGCCATATAAACAGTATATGGCACAAAGCATCTGATTTAATAGAACAATCCTCAAGTCAAAAAATCACCCTTTCCCCTCAAATATGCTTGCTGTATGCTAATATACCAGGCATACCTACCCCCTGTCTGAGACTGTTCCACTCCCTATGCAGTTCCATACACTGGATCAGGGTTTCTCAACTCCAGTCCTCAAGGCGCACAGGTCATGTTTTCAGGATTTCCCTCAGATGAAACAGCTGTGGTAATTACTAAGGCAGGGAAACTGATCAAATCACCTGTGCAAAATAATGGTAAGCCTGAAAACATGACCCGTTGGGGCGCCCTGAGGACTGGAGTTGAGAAACACTGCACTGGATGACGGTCTATAATTGGAAATCCACTAATGTGTCATGGCAACAAGTAATAAATAGAATGGAACTCCTTAGACTATCTGAGTGGATTTATCACACCCTTAATGATACTATCCACATTCACAAAAAGAAATGGGCCTATTGGAACCCAACCTAACTGTCTTAAACATACTATTATCATCTTCTCTCACTACCCTATGAGAATGCTATGTTATGTCTTACTTTTTTTCTTTTTTTATATATATAAACCTTTGTTCATTGTATATGACCACATCTGTTATACGATGTTAAATAACCTCCTTCTTTGTATACAACCAATCACTTTAATGCAATATTTTGATGTCATTTTATACCTAATGTCTGTTCATCCAAACTTCCAACTAAAACTTTTGTAAACAAAAAAAGAATTTCAGAGTAATTTTAGCAATAAAGTTAGTGTGTATAAATAAATATAGTATACTGATATCTGTGATGCTGTTTGCATGTTTAATTTTGAAAGCCTAAAGGTTTAGTGCTGAGCAGTGAGGGGTGTACCAACATGGCCTCCGCCACCTTCCTACTGCTGGCATCCAGCCTCTTTCAGAATGTAACATTAAAACAGCATCACAGATGTCATTATACTGTATTTATTTATATACGCTCACTTTATTGATAAAATGACTGTTAAATTCAAGACGTAGCTGGGTGTAGTAAGATGTCTCCTGCCGCCTTCTTCTGATTGCAGGTGTTCTGTCAGATGAGCCAACCTGGTAGCGGTAGACGCATGCGCAGCTGATGGAACGTCACTTCCGTTTCCTAATCTGACGGGTCACAGATTCTGATGGAAAACCGGCATGTTCCCTCAGTGTGAAGATTTGTCATAATGTGCACAGCAGGTTCTCCTCCGGGGAGATGGTTCAATCAAAATTATTCCTACCCTGTTTCCCCGAAAATAAGACCTAGCGTGGTTGTCTGTGATGGCTGCAATATAAGCCCTACCCCCCAAATAAGCCCTACCCAGTTTCCCTGAAAATAAGCCCTACCCTGAAAATAAGACCTACAAGGACTTTAACTAGGGCTTATTTGGGGGGTAGGGCTTATATTGCAGCCATCACCGGCAATCACGCTAGGTCTTATTTTCGGGGAAACAGGGTAGGTCATCCATTCTGAACAACCTGAATCAGATTGTGCAGAGATGGTGCAACCAGACCATTCCAATCCGATCCGATTGTATAGCGTTTGTGCAAAGATTGTTTAACCACTTGAAAGCCAGGCCTATGCGAACACTTTTTTAAAAAAAGCATTTTTTTTTTGTTTTTGCTAGAAAATTTACATCGAACCCCCAAACTATATAAATTTATTTTTAGCCGAGACCCTAGAGAATAAAATGATGATCATTGCAATTTTTTGTGTCACACTGTATTTGCACTGCGGTTTTTCAAATGCAATTTTTTTGGGGAAAAAAAATACTTTGGAATTTTAATGCAAAAAAAAAAAAAAACATAATTCAATTTTTTGGTAAAATATACAAGATAATGTTATGCCGAGTAAGTAGATACCCAAATTGTCACACTTTAAAAGTGCGCACACTCGTGGAATGGAGACTACGGTACTTAATCTTCATAGGCGACACTTTCAAACTTCTTACGTTACCAGTTTAGAGTTACAGAGGTCTAGTGCTAGAATTATTTCTCTCGTTATAACATTCGTGGCGATACCTCATGTGTGGTGCAAACACAGTTTACATGCGCGTCCTACACATATGCGTTCGCCTCTGCATGTGAGCATGGAAGGACAGGGGAGCTTTAAAGATTAAATATTTTATTACTTTTTTTTTTTATTACAAACGTTCTCTTTAATTATAGATATTTTTTTAAAGCACATTTATTCCTATCACAAGAAAAGTAAACATCACTTGTGATAGAAATAAGGCTTGACAGGTCCTCTTTATGAAGACATCTGTGGTCCATAAGACCCCACATCTCTCCTCTACCCTGGAAAGCCTGAGAGTTATATATAAAAATAAAAAAAAACACACAACACTACACACATTGATCTCATGCCTTCCAAAAAAAAAATGTCAGTGTTTACATTTCTCCCACACCAGGAAGCGATATAATGAGACCATAGAGATGGCCAGGGATCTTTCAGTCCTCAGCCAGCTCTATGATAATCTACCTGCATCCCCAGATCAGATATTGCACAAGAGAGCCAATGTGGTGGGCAGCAGGATTGTATTAGATGAAAGAAAATCGCTGGCTAAAAAAACAAACAAAAATACTAGGGTTATGGCATACAGCTGCAGCCGTAACCCCAGAATAACCACTTGAAGCCAATCCTGCACCTGTACGTGATTTGGCGGCAAGTGGTTGAAGTCCAGGGACGTCCTCGGGTGAAGTAGTTATACCGGGATGATGCCTGCACCTACAGCCAGTAATTCAGTTTTTAGCAGAAGTAATTTGAGTGACCTTCACTTCTGCAAGTGGCAGAAGGGGGGCCCATCCTGGCATCTGATCGTAGAGCCCGGTAGCAATGCGACCAGTGGCGATGGCTGAATGGAACAGAGAGAAGTGACTTTCCCCTCTCCCTGTGACCGGCAAGTATGTTGTCACTTCCAGTACCTCCTCTTTGTGTACCGCTAGCGGCCAGGAAACAGGGCCGGGACAAGGAGTGGGCAGGAGGGACAACTGCCCTGGGCACAGTGGTATCATGTAAGATGGGGGGGCACCACAGGGAGGTTGGGGTGATTTGGGGGTCAGCGGGGGAGGGGGCTAAGAGTGGTGATCTAGGGGGATTTGTGTTGGGAGGGGGAAAATCTGTGCTAGGAAGGGGGATTTTGATCTGGGAGGGAGGGATTTGAAGTGTAAGGTAGAAGATGTCTACTAGAAGGAGAGACATTTTAGCAGTAGAGGATTTGTAATAGAGGGGTACATTTTAATTTTTTTGGGGGGGGTGATTGAGCTGGGATGAGGGGAGCAAAGATTTGTACAATATCTGTACATACTGTCCAGTGTCGGAATCAGATTGTTTAAACGCCTCAACACCACCATTGAGATTAGTATACCAGGATCATGGCTGCAGCTAGTCATGAACCCAGTTGTTTATAAGCAGTCACTGGCTTATAACTGATAGTCTTGGTTGTTCGCTTTGGAGTGCAGAGGACAGATATGGGGGTCCAACAGATTGCACATCTCTCCCAAAAAAAAAAAAAAAAAAAAGGGAGGACCTGTTGCAACCCATGCAGCACAAGGGATGTTATCCAATCAGATTAATTAAACCAATTTGATTGGCACAATTTGGTCTGTCTCAGATTTGATGGGACCGTCTCTGTACAATCTGATGGGACCATCCCCGTACAGAGACAGTCCCATCAGACTGGATCAATGAGAGCAGCGCCACTCTTAGTGCAGCATGTGGGTATAATCGGGTTTATCCAAACTCACATTTAAGATGTAACAAACAAGCATGTGTAAAGAATCCTTCGGGCTCCCTTAGTGTCTGGCTGGGCAGTGGTGATACAACAGTCCCCGGCCGCTTCGGTGGTCTCCGCAACTCCGAGGCTGGATGGTATCAGCACTAGTGGACAGGGCGCGTGGTTCTCAACGTGCCGATACCATCCAGCCTCGGAGTTGCGGAGACCACCGAAGCAGCCAGGGATCAATTTATATCACCACTGCCCAGCTGGACACTAAGGGAGCCCGAAAGATTCTTTACACACACACACAACTTGTTTGTTACATCTCAAATGTGAGTTTGACTTGAACGTATTAAACTCTATTATACCCACATGCTGCACTCAGAGTGACGCTGCTCTCTCCCTTTTTTTCTCATTGCATACAGAGCTTCTACTCTCCAAAGCTGGCTGGCATTACTGATACTGACCAGAACCTTTAATACAGGTCTGGTTCCAGGAGCATATGGACTTTTGACTTAGGGCAGTGATGGCGAACCTTGGCACCCTAGATGTTTTGGAACTACACTTCCCATGATGCTCATGCTCCCATAATGCTCTGGAGTGTAGTTAAGCATCATGGGAAATGTAGTTCCAAAACATCTGGGGTGCCAAGGTTCGCCATCACTGCCTTAGGGCATACTCTGGACTGTTGGAATTGTCCTATTTTTCACTAGCTGCCTATGCAACGCTCCATTTTGTTTTTATTCAGATTGGGCCAATCAGATTAGTCACATTAGGGACAAGGCACAGACATCATATCTCTTTGCTGAGTGTCTGTCACGAGTGTTTCACCAAAGCAAGATAACTAAAGTTGTATGAAGATACAAGAACTCTACTCCACTCTGGAAAGACAGCAAGCAAACCAGCATTTGACAATTTCATTTATTTGAAGTCAGATTCCCACTTTCTATCCACTAACATGCTTCTTCTACTACTTCACATCGGTGTCTTCTATCCTCAAAATATCCTTACTCTACCCCACAGAATACACATATCGCCCTCACTCCTACCTTCTCCCTACTACTGCACCCATTACCTCCTGCAATTGCTGAGCCCACATACCAATCTACACACCAGGGGCAAGTTGGAAATGTGTTGGACGCTCATACACACCCATCTTACCTTCCTCACTCTCCTCCTAGTTTCGGGGGACATTTCTCCAACTCCTGGTCCTCCATTTTTCTAATTGCAAACCACATATCCGGCACCACATCTGTAACAAGCTCACATCTGTGCATGACCTTTTCATCTCTCATGACTACCATATGCACCACAACTGAAACCTGGCTTCAAGATTTGGACTCGGCTTCTCCTGCTGCCCTCTCCCATGGTGGCCTCCACTGGACTCACTCCCCCAGACCCAACGAACAGAAAGGAGGTAGAGTTGGATTCCTTCTATTTCCACAAAGCACCTTCCAAGTTCTTCCTATTCCTCCCTCTCTTCTTTCGAGATGCACTGCAGTCATCTGTTTTCTCCCATTTCTCTGAGGATTGCAGCAAATTATCGGCCTCCTGGCTTGACCAGGATCACACTTTTTTGATGACTTTGCTGCCTGGTTACCCTACTTTCTCTCCTCTGAAATACCCACTATCATTCTTGGTGACTTCAACATCCCTGTTAATGTTAACAGTTCAGCTACAGCTCAACTTGACCTCATATTTTAATTGGGCTGAAACTAAATCGATTAATCGACAACGAATCGATTATGAAAATAGTTGACAACTATTTTCATAATCGATTAATCGGCCAGACGATTAGTTGGCCTGCATACAGAATGCAATATTTGTTTACACATCAGGAAATACAGTGCAGCACACATACAGCTCAGTACACCGTCCATACATGTCAGTAAGTGCCTGAGAACTTGTGAATGTGTGAGGAGCAATGCCTCATGGAACATGTAGTCCTGGGCAGGAAGTGAGTGGGTGTAAAGGCAGAAGTTTTTTACCTTGTTATAGGGGCACACTATACTATAATTTGTAGCTTGCTATTGAGGCACTCTGAAGGCAGGGAGGAGCCAAAAGCATCAGTGAGGAACCCCAGAAGAGAAGAATCTGGGCTGCTCTGTGCAAAACCATTACACAGAGCAGGTAAGTATAACATGTTTGTTGTTTAAAAAAAAAAAAAAATACTTTAAAGACTGTGCAGGGAAGATCAGCATCTGAACCCAGAGAAGGTGAAGGCTGATAGACTGGAGGTAATAGAAGGCATTACAATTACATTTAAAGTAAACTTTTACATGGAGGCAAGCCACATTACGTGGGAGCAGGGCATATTACATGCAGGCAGGGCACATTGGAACAGGGCACATTACAAGAAGGCAAGGAACATTACAGGGGGCAGGGATCATTACATGCACCCCGGTGTGAATGGGGTCCAAATAAAAAATGTGATCTCCTAGTCTGATATTTACCAGATTCAACCTCCAATAGTATATACAGTATATCTCTTCTGTCTGTTATTCTCAGAGTAGATTAGAGAATTTTCTCCCTAAACATATATAGTTGGTTATTTATATTTACCACTGCATAGAGATTTTTAAGAATACTTTTTTTTAAACTTTACATATTAAATTATACACCACACTTTTTTAAGGTTATTATCCGATCAAAACAATAAATCGGCCAACTAATCAATTATGAAAATAATCGTTAGTTGCAGCCCTAATTTTGACCTAACCCAATGGACACACACTTCCACTCACTCCAATGGTAATACCCTCGGCCTTGTATTCTCCCATCTCTGCACTATTGGCAACCCCACCAACACCCCCTTTCCTCTCTCTAAAACACAACCTCAGCAGTTTCACTGTATCCTTGCCTCCAACCACCCATCCCTCCAAGCAGCAAACAATTACTTGTAGGAACCATCGCCATTTTAACCCTTCTCGTCTCTATTCTACTACTGACCACCTCTATGACAATCTCTACCCTGTCCTGACCTGGCCACCTCTGTCTAAAACAGTTCACGCTCCTCTAACTACATGAAGAGTCAGGCCCTGCCAAATACAACCCTGGCAAAATGACAATGCTAGAAATCTCAAGAGACATTGCCGTGCTCTTGAACAACTATGGCGTAAAACCAAATGCCTGCAGGACATTACCCTATATAAATCTGTCCTCCGAAAATACAATTCCTGTCTCAATGCTGCCAAACAAACCTACTTTGCCTCTCATAGTATACCTCGTCATCCAATCCCCATCAGCTCTTCTCAACCTTTACCCCTCTACTTCATCCCCCACCCCCCTCTACCCACTAACTCACTCACTGCCCAAGAAATTGCCAATTACTTCAAAGACCAGATTAATGCAATAGGTGAGGACACCTCTCCTGAGCGTACATCTTCCACTCAACATACCTTGCCTAACAGCACAGTCAACACTCTCCTCTTTTGAACTGGCTACTACTGAAGAGGTTACAAAACTTCTCAGATGCCCACCTAACCAATTGTCCCCTGGATCCTTTTCCCTCACAATTACTACTGTCACCCTATTTTATCCTATGCTCCCTTACTCACATCTTCAATCCCCCCTCTCTGGTGGCACCTTCACCTCCCCTCTAAACATGCGCAGATCACTCCCATACGTAAAAAGCCCTCACTGGACTCCCCCAACCTGAACAACCCAAGACCCATCTCATTGCTGCCATTCAGAAGTAAACTTCTAGAACGCTTAGTCTACAACCGTCTCAGCTCCTACCTTAGGGAAAAAACCTTCTTGACCCCTTACAGTCTTTCTTTCGCTTGCAGCACTCCACAGAAACAGACTTACTAAAACTCACTAACAATTTACCAACTGCTAAAACTAATGGCCACTAATCCATACTCTTACTACTAGACCTCTCTGTGGCCTTTGATACTGTTGACCACCCAACGTCTTCTCAAACTCAGTTTCCTTGGCCTCCAAGATTCAGCTCTATCCTGGTTCTCTTCCTACCTATCACAACACTCCTTCAGCCGGGGTTCACACATATGCAAAAACACAGACATCGCATGTAATTTGCACCTGCACTACGGGGCCGATCACATGTGATTTCTGTGCAATCAGAGTTCAGCCATACAGTTTGTATGTCTGAACTCGCATTGGTTTCGCACACAAAAGGTGCAGGGACTTTTTTTTCCCGCACTGGAATCGGATTGCATGGGTGTTCTCACCCATGCGATCAGATTCCTGTCTAAATCCACAGTTCACACTGTGAGCTGATCTGGGGTGTCAATACAATATTGACAGCGGTTCACAGAGGGCAGTGTGAACTGCCTGCGGGAGAAATGCGATGTGGGAGCCGGCACTGGAATTGCACTGGTTACCGCATCGCTACAGTGTGAACCTAGGCTGTGTTACCTACAACTGTCCCGACCTCTCCATTGCCCCTTTCTGTGGGGGTCCCCCAAGGCTCTGTTCTTGGACCCCTTTCTCTTCTCTTTCTACACCTCCTTCCTTGGTCCCTTAATAAGCACCCACAGCTTCCAATACCATCTATACACCTATGACACCCAAATCTGTCTACTCCTCACCTCACTCCTTCAGTTTCCTCTTGCTTTACTAACCTAATAACTGACATATCAGCATGGATGCCGCACCACTTAAACTAGATCTCTCTAAAACCAAGCTGATAATATTTCCTACAGCCCCCCGTGCTCCCCTCCATGACTTTTCCATCAAAAATCAATAATGCAACCATCATCCCTCCCCTCATTCCAGGGTCCTAGGTGTATTCCTAGACTCTGACCTGTCCTTTCAGCCCCAAATCCAGTCATTGTCAAAAGCTTGTAGACTTTACCCCTGTAACATCTCTAAAATGTGCCCCATTTTAACAAATGAAACCAAACTACTTATTTACTCCCTTAACTCTCACCTTGACTATTGCAACTCCCTTCTCATTGGCCTACCTCTCCATAGGCTATCCCCTCTTCAGTCGATCAAGAATGCTGCTGCCGGACTCATCTACCTTACCAATAGCTCAGTGTCTGCCACCCCTCTTCACCAATCCCTACACTGGCTCCCGATCACCCAGAAAATTAAATTAAAAATGACTAACTACATACAAAGCCATTCACTTCTCTGCCCCGAGCTACATCACCAATCTGGTCTCCAAATACCACCCAAACCATCCTCTCCTCTTAAGACCACCTGCTCTCAAGCTCCCTTGTTGTCTCCTCAGCTCCAGGACTTTTCCAGAGCCTCTCCCATCCTCTGGAACGCTCTACCTCAACCTGTTTGGCTATCTCCTACTCTGTCTGCCTTCAGGCGATCCCTGAAAACTCATCTCTTTGGGGAAGCCTATCACGCCTCAAACTAA
Source organism: Lithobates clamitans (assembly GCA_037952925.1). Classification (NCBI taxonomy): domain Eukaryota; kingdom Metazoa; phylum Chordata; class Amphibia; order Anura; family Ranidae; genus Lithobates; species Lithobates clamitans. The sequence goes on along the minus strand of JBBGZY010000420.1, from coordinate 2,464,157 downwards.
TCTTTTACCACTTCCATCAGCTCATTTTCCACAGTTACAACCTTTTGTACCACTTGCCCCACCCTAATAGATTGCAAGCTCTTCTGAGCAGGGCCCTCCTAACCCTGTTGTATTGTAACCATCGTCTCCCTTTTATATTGTACAGCGCTGTGTAAACTTTTGGCACTATAGCAATCCTAAATAATAATTACAATTATTGTTAAGAGACTGTCCCAATCAGATGGGACAGTCTCCGTACGATTATAATATATGGACCAGACAGTACAGAGACTGCACATGGACCTGGGAGTAGAGGACTGGTCTTCAGGACCCTGTGCTATATACCTGCGATGCGCTGATCACAACTGCTGCAGCATGCAGAATTGCTACAGCAGCTTTTGCTCATAAATGAATGCCAAGGACGACTGGGCTGTCAAAGTGACCATGCAGCTGCAGATCAAAGTACGGCTCTCGCGGTGCTATCCAGCAGAACTCCACTGTCACCAATCGTTGCTCTGATTTGTTTATCCAGAGCAGTCTCCTTATCCTGATACAATGCTGGGCCAGCTGCCAGGCTGGAGCTCTGCTGATCTCCCCACTGCAACTGGTCCTCCGAAGCTTCTTCTCTTTTGGTGCCATTACATGAAATGCAGGACACAATGGACCCAGAACGCTGGAGAGAAGAGAACACTGACTACCAGGGGAGCAAGGGAAGGGTGCCCTTTATGGGTACCCTAGCCAAAAACAAGGGATACATAATAAGAATGTAATCCCCCCTCCATTATAAATACTTACAATGGCAGTTCCTAGTTACTATTCTGATAGCCCCTCTAATAGTACAGCGGCTGCTTTACAACAGTAGGCAGGTAAGTGCTTCAAATATAAAATGAGGGTCTTTCCACAGACAAATTCACAACAGACTTTATTTGTATAGGTTGTATTCCGTTCCTCAGAGTATAACTGGTAACGCATACAGGACAGAGAAACTTCATAAATATTGGGTTTCCAGGTATATTTCAATGTCCAGGCAGAAAATGGAGTTTCTCCCAATTGCTTTGTGAAGACGTATTTTAGGCTGAATTGAGAAAAGTTTTGAATTGCTGACAATCCACATTCTGGAGTCTGGGAGGTGCAGCAAGTACTTCCCTTCAAGAATAACTGGATGGCTTGCTTCCTGAGTCGTCTTCTTGTGAGCCCATACTCTGCAACACACAAGCCGTTTCATATTACATACACTTCCAGAGGACATAAATTAAGTATCATTGTTTAGGTATCATTTCTTTAAAGCAAAAAACTTAAAGTGGTTGAAAAGTCAGATAAAAAAGCCTTCTGTGTGCAGCAGCCCCCCTAATTCTTACCTGAACCCCCCCTAGATCCAGCGATGTTGCAGTAGTGTCTAGGCTGCCCGGGACACCCCCCCCCCTGCCCCCGAGACAGTGGCTCCCGCTGCTGTCAAATTTATTCAGCCAATGAAGAGAGAAAGAGGGCGGGGCCGGGGGGTCCGTGCCTTAATGGACACAGGGAGCTGTGGCTCGGCTCAGGCGCCCCCATAGCAAGCTGCTTGCTGTGGGGGCACTCAACAGGAGGTAGGGGGGCCAGGAGCAACGAAGAGGGACCGGAGGAGGATCCGGGCTGGTCTGTGCAAATTCACTACACAGAGGTAGAACATTTTTTTTATTATTAAAAACAACAAACAAAAGACTTTACAATCACTACAGTGGATGTAAACCCCATTCATGAAAGTTGAACTAAGCACACATCTGTAGTTTACTTCTCTCTCCAAAGCTCTAAGGGCTTTTCTCTCTGGTGCTTTGTTCCTCTTATCAGCATGAGTCACTTCTGACAAGTTCTGACACATGAGACAACATGAGCTGATTTGTGTCAGGAAGGGAGCTAGCTCCTTCACCTGCCAATGAAGATGGGCCAAAACTGGCACACAAGAGAAGATGCCAGCACCGGAGAGGGACCATTGGAAACATGAGTAATTAAAGTGGCTCTAAGGGCTGAAGGTTTTTTTACCTTCATGTACTTTATCCTAATACTTACCTGAGCCCCATCTCGATCCAGCGATGCTCACAAGTGCCTTGGCTCTGCCTCTTTATTAGCAGAGACAGCAGTGGGAGCCATTGAGCCAATCAGGAGAGAGAGGGGCAGGGCCGAACCACGGCTGTGTGTGAATAGACACGCAGAGCCACAGCTCAGGAGCGAGCCTGCTTGAGTGCCCCCATTGCAAATTGCTCACTGTGAGGGCACTTGGCAGGAGGAAAGGACCAGAAGCTCCATGAAGGACCCAAGAAGAACTGCTGCACAGAGCAGGTAAGTATAATTTTTTTTTTTAACGACTTTAATATCACTTTAAAAGTTAGTTCAGCTTTAAAGAGACCCTGTCGAGAAAAAAAAAAAAAGCACAGAAAAATCCATTTCAAATGCTTACTTGCCATGTTTTTCTTTTCCATAAAATAAATAATCTTACCGAATTGCAATGATGTGCAAACCCCTAACCCAGCACCACCCTACTTTACATCATTACATTTTTTTATTTCATTGTTTAGGACAGAGCTACAGGAGCTGGCAGACATTAAACAAGAGGAGAGAGGAATAGTTTGGTGCTACCCCGAAAATAAACACCAGTTTAAAATGCTTGCAAAATCCTATAAGCCAATCTATTACAGTAGAATATACAATGTGTGCGTTTCTGTAATATAATTGTGTCAAATACCTTTGTTACAGTGCCGCTAGGCACTTCTGTGTGGCCCGCTGGAGCTTTTCCCTGCTCCGAGTGCTGCGGGGGGGTCAGAGATCCCCCACTGACAGCTGGGAGAAGAGGAAAAGAGCAGAGGTAGGTCAGCCGAGCGCTGGTGTACCAAAAGGTATTTGGCACAATTATATTACAGAAACACACATTGTACATTATTATACTACTGTAATAGTGGATTATAGGATTTTACAAGCATTTTAAACTAAGTTTATTTTTGGGGTAGGGCTTATATTGCAGCCCTCCTGGAAAATAACAGTAGGTCTTATTTTCAGGGAAACACGGTAAAACACAACCAACCCAACAAATGTTGGGGAGGAGCAATGTTGAATACTATAGTGACAGCCGAGTCTGCTGATATCACACCCAAGATGGTGGTGCCCAGCAGAACTCAGGATCTACAAAAAGGAGGCTTTTTACCAAGAAAAAATGCTAGCAATCTCTCTGCAAAAAAACAAAAAAAAACAAAAAAAAAAAAACGTATATCCCCCGATGACCAACCAATACCAATAAAAGGGAAAAGACCCAGAACCCATGAGATGGCAGCAATGGGGTGGGTTGACGTGGATGTCAATGCCCTTTAAGTACCGCGATTTTATTTTAAATGATGTGGATAGAGAAAAACACTTGCAGGTGAACAATGTGTACGGATTATCCTACCTTCTGAACAAACTGTGGGTTCATGGTGATCTCCTGATCCATTGCCTTTAACCGGTCATCAAGGTCTATACATCGAAGCATCTGGTGAGAGAATAAACCAAACAATGACATTTCTGCATGACTTCAAAGTACTATATATAGGGTACAAATGGGTAAAGCGGGTTCAAAGTTCCATAAATCGAGTGCTTGTGTGTAAGCCACAAGTGAATCCACACAGCTACACCTCTAGCAGTTTGGGCAAATCATTTAATTTGGAATATAGCCAAACAGGTAAACACTGATGAAATACAGAACTGGTTTAATCTGCCAAAAGATTAGTAATTCTGTTCAGCCTTTCTTGTGATTCATACAACTGTCGCATCTTACATCCAGCATAGCGAGAACACTAATCAACACTTCAAGCAGTGTAATGATGCCCAACCCCATGAGCAAAGGTTCCCCTTCTGCTCCCCTCTCAATAACAGAACTGTTCTCTTTCCTCCAATCACTAGTGGCTAAAACATGTTATATTTGGTAGCATTGTACAATGACACAGTGGTTTATAGAACGTAACATCCCCACCTCTAATTTCGGTGGTGTGGGGGATTGTAAGAAAAATATTCTAGGCAGTTCTACTCTAACCCACATATGTCAAGCACAAGGCCCACGGGCCGAATCCAGCTTACCAGGCCATGCCATGTGGCCCTCCTATCCAGTATTGCAGCCGGAACGTGGAGGAACGCCAAGAATTGTGAGAAAAAAAAAAGTTACAACTTCAAGAAACTTGTCATGCCTTACTAAAAACCTTGCACGGTCTACTTTCCAAAAAAGGGGGGGGGGGATTTGTACTGTCCTGACATGTTAGGGACTCAAGAAATAAGATAGGCAGTCAGTACATTGGGTGCAGTTTAGTTTAGGTACACTATTTTCCTGAAGGCAATAGCGACGTTTCATTCCTGGGGGGCATGTGTGTGTCCAGGGTTACAGAGTCCATAGAGAGCCGGTCACAATCTCCTGTCATGCGAATTGAATGCGGCGAATTGGATGCGGGGAATTCCACATCCAATTTGCATAGGTGTAAACCCAGCCTTAAAAAACCCATTTGGCAATTTCACACCAGCATGCATCTCTGCATGCTGATGCGAAATCTAGGTAATTGGGGGGGGGGGTCTGCTTTAACTACTTAACGACCACGCCATAGCAGAATGACGGCTACAGCGTGGCTCAAAACCTCTGGGAGGGCATACACTGACGTCCTCCCAGACATGTGCTCCCCCTGGGGCGTACACACGAGAGTATCTGTAACCGCCGGGTCTAGAGGACCCGGGGCATCACGGTAAATGGCCTCTGACAGTGGCCATGTAATCGCTCTGTCAAATGACGGAGCGATCACTTGTAAACAAACCGGTGTCATGTCCGGTTCCTCTCTCCCCTCATCGGTACAGTGTGAGGGGAGAGATCAGGTGCAGCAGCGATGTGGGCTGGATCTGTAGTGCCCGCAGCACTGCTCTGACCATTCCAGCCTCATCCATCCATGCATCCATACTCAACAATACTCATCCAGCCATGCTCAGTCATCCCATCCATAGCTCACCCATCCCCAGACATGCCACATCAGTTCAGTTCTCATCCATGCCACTTCAGTGTCTCACAAAAGTGTAATGGGTAGTAAAATTAGATCTGAAATGTATGCCCCTAGAACACCTGACGATGCTCCCTGCATGTTGGGCCTCTCTATGTGGCCAGGCTGTGGAAGTCTCCCACATGTGGTATCACCATACTCAGGGGGAGTAGGAGAATCTATTTTGGGGTGTAATTTTTGGTATGTACATACTATGTGTTAGAAATATTGTATAAATGGACAACTTTGTGTAAAAAAAAAAAAAAAAAAAAAGTTTATTTTTTTCCCACATTTTCCAAAAACTTGTAGAAAAAAAATGACATGTTCAAATGACTTATTATGCCTCAGATTATACATTAGGGTGTTTTCTTCCCAAAATGGGATAATTTTTGGGGCGTTTCCATTGTCCTGGTACTCCAGAGCCTTCAAAAAATTGCAAGAGGTAGTGAAGAATTTATATATGTAATTTATGCTCCTAGAACGCCTGATGGTGCTCCCTGCATGTTGGGCCTCTGTATGTGGCCATGCGGTGTAAAAGTCTCACACATGTGGTATCGCCATACTCAGGAGTAGTAGAATGTTTTGCGGTGTAATTTGTGCTATGCATATGCTGTGTGTGAGAAATAACATGCTAATAACAATTTTGTGAAAAAAAAGGAAAAAAAAAAAACTGGATATTGCAAAGAATTGTGGGAAAAAAATTACAACTTCAAAAAAAAAAACTCATCATGCCTCTTACTAAATACCTTTGAATGTCCACTTTCCAAAAAGGGGTCATTTGGGGGGTATTTGTACTTTCCTGGCTTGTTAGGGTCTCAAGAAATGAGATCGCCCGTCAGTACTTACTATAGCTTGTGGACTCTAACTTTCACAAAGACCAAATAATATACACCAAATTTGGGTTATTTATACTAAAGATATGTAGCAGCATAAAATTTTGGCCAAAATTTATGAAGAAATAATTACTAATTTGCAAAATTTTCAAACAGAAACAAAGAAAAATGCATTTTTTTAACAGAATTTTTGGTCTTTTTTTTCGCTGAAATTAAAAAAACCCAGAGGTAATTAAATACCACCAAAAGAAAGCTCCATTTGTGTGAAAAAAGGGACAAAAATTTCATATAGGTACAGTGTTGCTTGACTGAGTAAGTGTCATTCAAAATGTGAGCACCGAAAGCTGAAAATTGGTCCGGTTTGGAAAGGGGGTTTAAGTGCCCGGTGGGTAAGTGGTTAAAAAGAGACAGCAAGGATCTTAAGACCCCCCCGAGGTCTTTCTTGCACTCCACTGTCTATGTTAGACCCTGCTTACCTCCTGATCAATATTATGAAGCATAGCTGGATTGTTGTATTTCTCTGGATTATCATGAAAGCACACCATGCCATCCTTCTGATTAATACTTGCAAAGATTTCTCCATCTTCTATCTGAAACAGGAAGACACTTTAAAATCGACAAAAAACAACAGATGTCATCATTCTTTGAACTCTGACACTTAAAGTGGAATTCTAGCTTAAACATAACTATCCTTAAAAATGCTCCCTTACTCTGCCTAACCTGTGTAAAAAAAGGATGTATATAATTATCCATTTTTAGCCTGCTCTGGTCATGTGATTTGTCTCGCTTGTGTCAGCCAGCAGCGGCTGCAGGGAGCGACAAAAATGGATGGGCCATAGGAGCCCATGGGTGATGTCACCACTCCAAGCTATTGTCGAGCACTCCCTCTTCTCCACTGCTAGCCAACAAAGGAGGATCACGTGATAAGGACTGGAGTGTGCAGGAAATATGTATATAAATCCTTCTTACATAGGTTAGTCAGCACAGGTCGTAGGAAGGGGGAAGGGACTTTATTAAGGCTAGTTAGTTTTAAGCTGGAATGCCACATTAAGTTCACAACTGAACAAACCAAATAGTCACTAAAAGCACTGATACACTTTTTCATTAGGCTCTATGAGCCCAGACACAGGAAAACAAGCATAAAAAGATAACATTCAATTCATTAGTGTTGCATAATTAAATGTGAAACCCCACTCCCATTCTAACCTCTTCATGCAGGGATAGGATTACGTTTTTTCAGGGTAAATGGGGGAACCTAAAATAACAAATGTTACAAAAAAAAAAAAAAAAAAAAAAAAAAAAAGAAAACGACAATATCTTACCATATACAGAACATATTTTTCAGCCTCCTGAGCACCTGATAACTGAACTCTACTAGCCATGTCTTGTAGGGAGAGGGTAAGAAACGTCTGTAGGAGGGAACAACACAGATTAGATGACTGCAGCCCAATTCATATTTTCTCCCCTTTGCTGCTCAGAGGCAGCACTACACCAACATAAGCCTAGGTTCACATGTGTGTCGGAGCCCAGTGTACATAAAAAACGTGCACATTTCAAACCCATCATTTCTCGTGGGTAAAGCAGCCCATTCAACGTGCTTGCCAAACGCACACACAATAGTGTGAACCTAGGCCTAAAGTGGGAACAAGTTCGATGAGAAATTTACATTTAAATGGGTCTCTGAATAACCAGTATATTTGGACTTCTCATTTCTTCCTTTTTGGTCCGTTTAATATACAATTAAAAGCATATTTATATTTGTTCGATAAGGAAAAAAAAAATAAAGAAAATAGATATTCCTCTATAGATACAGTGTGATGTGTGAGCGTTGTCACCCTAGGACAGGAAGTGTGTTATGGGCAGGATCACCAGGTGAAAAAGGGAACAAAAACCTGGAAATAAATGCAGACACCATCTCTTAGGAGTGGTAAGCTGGAATACAGTGCATTCATATAGTATTCAGACCCCCATTACTTTTTTCAATTTTGTTATGTTGCAGCCTGATACTAAAGTTGTTTAAATTAATTTTTTCCTCAATCTACACTCAGTACCCCATGATGACAAATGTCTGAATTTATCTGAACTATCACATGTACTTTAGAATTCAGACCCTTTACTCAGTACTTTGTTGCAGCACCCTTGGCAGCAATTACAGCCTGGAGTCTTTTTCGGTATGACGGGACAAGCTTTGCACAAGTGGATTGGGGGATTCTCTCCCCATTGTTCTTTGCCATTTCAGGTCTCTGCAGAGATGTTCAATAGAGCGCAAGTCAGGGCTCTGGCTGGGCCACTCTAGGACACTCAAAGGGTTATCCCTAAGCCACTCCTGGGCTGTCTTGACTACGTGCTTAGGATGGTTGTCATATTGGAAGGCGAACCTTTGGTCAGGTCTGAGGTCCTGAGTGCTGTGGAACAGGTTTTCATCAAGGATATCTTTGTACTTTGCTCCATTCAGCTTTCCCTTAACCCCGATTAGTCTCCCAGCTGCTGAAAAACACCCCCACAGCATGAAGCTGCCACAGCCACGCTTTACTGTTGGGGTGGTATCGGGCAGGTGATGAGTGGTGCCTGGTTTCCTCCAGACGTGTTTAGAATTGAGGCAAAACAGTTCAATCTTGGTATCATACCAGAGAATCTTGTTCCTCACATTCAGAGTCCTTTGAGTGCTTCTTTGCAAACTCCAAGCAGGCCTTTTTGTGTTTTACACTGAGGGGAGACTTCTGTCTAGCCCATTCTGCCATAAATCCCAGATTGGTGGAGGACTGCAGTGATGGTTGTCATTCTGGAACTTTGTCTCAACTTCACACAGGATCTCTGGAGCTCAGTCAGGGTTACCATCGGGTTCTTGGTTACCTCTCTTACCAAGAAGCTTTCTCCCCCAATTGCTCAGTATGGCTGAGTGCCCAGCTCTTGAAAGGAACCTGGTTGCGGCAAACTTTTTTCATTTGAGAATTATGGAGGCCACTGTGCTCTTGGGAACCTTCAGTGCAGCAGACATTTTTTTGTAGTCTTCCCCAGATCTGTGCCTTGCAATAATTCTGTCTGAGCTTCACAGACAGTTCCTTTGACCTCATGCCTTTAGCTCTGATACAGTATGCATGGTCATCTGTGAGGCCTTTTATAAAGATGTGTGTGCGCCTTTTCAAATCATGATTTAAATTGAAGTGGACGAACATATCCCTGAAATAAACAAACATCGCCCCTAAATTGTCCCAAATATTTGTACTGAACTTCCCACCACAGCTGAAAACAGTTCGGGCACTGCTTAACATGTGGCACGCGGGCCTACACTCATGATTCGGCAGGTACAATATCCTCAAGATGAGCATCCTCCCCAAATCCCTGTACCTCCTACAGGCCCTGCCGATCCATATACCCTCTAATTACTTCGATCAAGTAAGGGCAATGTTCTCCGACTTTATTTGGTCACATAAACGACAGCTGTCATTACCCAAACTGTATGGAGGCCTAGCGGTGCCAGACTTACGAAAATACCATCAAGCAACCCATCTGACCAGACTCATTGACTGGAATCGCCATCCGGCTACTAAATTATGGCCTCGCCTGGAACAGTCCCAGTGCATCATACCACTAGACAGAGCACCTAGGTGCCACCAATCGCTGCCAAACGCCATGAAAAACCACCCTCTGCTGGGTATAACTACATGGATTTGCTCGTCCCTTTTCCTACTATCCTCTCTTACGTCAGTTCACTCCCCACTTCACCCGATACTTGGAAACCCATTGTTCACCCCCAGGTCTCAGGATCCTGTCTTTCGTTCCTTGAGGAATTCTGGTTGCTTCCAAGCATCCCATTTCGACACTTATAGTAGGTGGGAGTCCCTATCTGAACTCATAAACCCAGACTGTTCGTTTCGATAGAATCACTGGAGGGCCCTCTAAATTAACCATTTCCTCAAGTCATTACACCCCCCAGACAGTTTCTGCCAAACTCTTACCACTGTTCAGAGGAGGGCACCATGCCCCATCGGCCGCCTACCAATTGTTGATTACGCCACCAAATGGCTATCAACTACAATGTCTCAACACATGGGAGAAGGATCTGAAGTGTACCTTTACCTCACATCAAAGACAAAAAATTCTTCACTTCACCTATAAATCCTCCATATGTACGAAGATACAGGTGGTACAATACTCCCGCAAAACTACACACTGCCCAGAAGTTTACTGAGCGCCCCAGCCCAGACGACCCAGCCTTCTTCCTGCTCCACGCCTACAACATTCAAAGCAAAAACTTATAAAAAAAAAACATTAATTTGACATCTCCTCGATGCTACCAAGGCATGCATCCCTTTATGCTGGAAATCCACACAACCTCCATCCATAGGCCTGTGGTTCAAAAAAGTGGAGGAAATCAACAAAATGGAGGCTCTTATCCTAACGGCCCACCATCAACGCGAACGTTACACTAAGATGTGGACAATCTGGAAAATGTTTGCCTTCTCAGATGAGGGACGAGCCCTCTTTGAAAGCGACATGGCAGATTAGAACAACCCCAGTATAACCATGGTAGACGCTATACACCAACCACTCATGCTTTTACTGGAGAAAGAGAAAGAGACACATTTATTGCCCCCTTGAGCCCCCCCCCACTACCCTCCCTTCCTCTCCACCCACCAACCCCTTACCCCCTATTTCTCCCCCCCACTCCTTTTTCCTTTCTCTGTTCCAATTTTTATTGTGCTGTTTCTATAGATCTATATCTTACTACCAGCTTATAATATTAGAAAAAGTTGGGGAAACCACCTATTGCAACACATTGAGTACTGGTTAAACAGTTATTTAACGATCCAGGTGTAGAGGTTTACGCCACAATTTCTCTGTCCCTCCAACGGAATGATCCTTTCTGTGAAGATCGATAGACGCGATTGACATGCTATGCTTAATTGTAATTGGAAATTCTGTTTATAACACGATATGTTGATTAACCTCATCCTATACCACTGTACCTTTTATCTGAGGATGCTGTGTTTCTTTGCCTCTTTAAATAAAAAAATATTGGGCTAACTTTACTGTTGTCTTATTTTTTAATTTTAAAAAGTGTATTTTTTCCCCAAAAAAGTGCGCTTGTAAGACCGCTGCACAAATACAGTGTGACAGAAAGTATTGCAACGGCAGCCATTTTATTCTCTGCGTGTTAGAAAAAAAACAAAAAAAAAAACAAAACAAATATGTTTGGGGGTTCTAAGTAATTTTCTAGCAAAAAAAACTGTTTTTAACTTGTAAACACCGAATCTCAGAAAGAGGCTTGGTCCTTAAGTGGTTAAGGGAAAAATTTTTATTTTTAAGCAACTGTAGTATCAGGCTGCAACACAACAAAATTGAAAAATGTGAAGGGGGTCTGAATATTTTATGATGATTGCACAGTACATTAAATATTCATTACTGTTGCAGATATGAGGAGATATGCGTGGAATACTTGTATTGAAGAGTATATACTTGGTTATATGTATTTGAGGTCTGTAAATTGTATTCTCTTTGTGCATATGGCAATAAAAAGTTTAAAAAAAAAAATATTCATTAGTGTGATGGGGTGAGAAGGCTGCTGCTCTGCTTTTAAATTCAGAGAAGTACTTGCACCCTAATGTAGACCTTGCCTGACATGACAGGAATGCATCGATTGCTAATGCTAATCACTGATCCTAAAAATGGATCACAAATGCTTAAAGAACAATTAGCATTCGTATAACCAGAACTAAAGGAAAGTGGTTAGCATGACAGCCAGGCATGTAGCATTTTCTGGCAAACAAGAGCCACTGACTACTTTCCTTTAACATGACTGTAAAGAAAAATTATAGGAAGTAGTCTG